>OV725079.1:110406776-110681639 GCA_928085145.1 Nezara viridula | reverse complement strand
GACGAAATTCGAGTAACGCAGCCGAACTTTGCCGAGCTTGGCCGAAAGTTGAACAGGCTTCTATGCATAAACATGTGTGGTTTTCGTTGATATTATTTAATATTGAATTTTATATATTACATCAATATAAATATTAAAATTCATTCATATTTACTAATGCTTAAACAAATAAAAATACCTACAATGAGGTATAAATTTAGCGGCCTTCATTATGAGTGGTAATCATGTCGGCTAAAAATATTTCGTAGCACTTGATTATTTTTCATTATCAAATAAATAATTAAAATATTCGTTAAAGGCAATGATTAACGGAAAAAATACCTTAGACGACTGTGAAAAACATATGGTGATTGATTGTTCCAAAAAACATTTCTTACCATCCATGATTTTCACTTTCTCTTGCATTTGTCTGAAAATGCCTATTTCTCCTAAAAGGTAAGTGAAAGTTGTGTGATGACTGCATTGCACCAGATTTTTTCTGTAAGATCATAAAAACACTGATTTGGGAAAGAGCTTAGGCGTTGGACGTATACACAACTACTTAACATGACTGTCTTGCCTAATAGAGGCACTGCGCCGTGTTCAGTAATTGAACCTGTTTCTTTTATTATATAGGAGAAATCCGTGTAGATTGGACCACAATGTACCTTGGGACACCCTAACAATAGGCAAGTTCTAAGCAATATAGTTTAGGACTTTGCTAAATATTAAATTAAATAAAAAAATGTCATATCATTGTACCTTAGGCCACTGTTTTATATTGTTTTATGTTAATTTAATACATTTATATGATATATATTCAGTATATTGGGCCGGCCCAAGATATAATAATATAATTTCAAAATATGTCTTTAATGAGAATAAATCCTTGGCTTGTGGTTTTTACTGAAGAAGTTTATAAAATATTATTTACTGACGCCATGCATTATATGTTGTGGGCTTTCAAAAGATGACATAAAAAAATTAGCTTACCAGTGCGGATAAGTGATACTTATAATTGAATAATAATTGTAATTCCTATTACAACAAACATTGCCCAAGATACAATTCGTAGCCCAAGGTACAATATAGAGATGGATAGATGGATAAATTGATTTTTTTCATCGTCAAAATCTGATGATAAAACAACTTAAATGTTTTTTTTTTATTAACTTAATTTTTCAACTCACACCTGTCAGAACTAACTACAATAAGCGAGTGTGATGTCAAGACGTAGAAGGTTAATAGGTCATGGAATAGGCGTGAGGTAGAGGAGTGCCCAGCGGCGTCCTTTCTGTCTGGAATGTAATATTTATAGCTAGTGGAGAAGATTCCTCATCCAGCTTCTCTTAAGATTCCTTCGGGTGCTATCGGACATGTTAGTTGTGGCTATCAGCCATGCCTGGAATCAATGAGTTGGTATGTCCGTGTAAGTTATTATGAAATATCTTGTAATGTGTTCTTATGTGGTCGTTAACTGTTGGTATATATAAGTCTTTATGTAAGGTAATGTCACTGACCTACCACGGAGCCTTGGTGATAGTCCTAAAAGTTTTAGATTAAAAAGTCTCTAGTTTACATATGTGAGTCTTTTTGTCTGTTCCGTATATCTGTGAAGAGAAGGTAAAATGGGCTTAAGTAGGTAAGTATACGCATTCAATTTCTGTCTAAGTTTTAATTTCGAATGTTTTGCAAGGACTTTAAAATTAATATCGGATATTCAAAGCATGACAAATAGAATAATATTTTGAACTTTTAAAAATCATTGTTATTTTAAATGTTATGCAGCATTGAAAAAAAGTTACCCAAAGTACTTTTTTGAGAAAAAAAAATTCCTATACATGTAATATAATATATATCATATATGATTAATTCGGTATATTACCCAATATACCATCCACATGCATGCATTAAAAGCAAAACAATAAAATACAAATGATTATTTTATCTTGATTACATTCTTCAGTTTAATAGCTTTTTGAGTACATATAAAATGTTACCGTTGTACTACTATAATCTTCTAGTATAAATAATTATAGATCAAATAAATAATTTATGTATTTATGTATATAGGGGCTGGGATAGCCGTGCGGACTAAGGCGTTTGCGATTGGTTATCAAAGTTAAGCAGCGCCGAGCGTGGTTAACACAACTTGGATGGGTGACCGCCTGATTTGGGTGACCGTCCACCAGAGAAAGCCACGCTGCCAGAGATCCCCACGACGGGTTTTGTGAGGTCCCGCCAGACTACTGGAGACAACTCACACCGACCAGGCGGAGGACTGATGACCCTATCCCCGTGTACTTTAATCGGAAATCGGGATGTGGTTTGCCAGGATGTTGGTGCCAGGATAACTCCTGAGATTTGGTCCATGGACGGTCTGTTTCAGGGGGAAAAAATATAGGTCCTCGTGCGCCTGCTGACTCTGAGCAGCCATTATCCATGGATTTTGACCGATTTGTCACTGTCCTTGAATCCGAGTGAGTCAGTGGGAAAGACACTGCCAGATTGGCTCCAAAAAGATCTGCTATAGCGCCAATCCCTATGGCTATGGTCGCCTATCGCTGCACCATGGAGATCATGGTTGGTAGCAACGTGACGTTAGGTGTCATCTCTAGGTTATCTGTGCTCCCGCAAGCAAAATATATATATATATATATTTCGTACAAATTTTCCAACTCACTTTTAGAACGCAAACTTTTCGCTTCCTGTGATATTGTACATTTAATCAGTTCCTAAACTTGAGGATGAAATCAGAATCGATTAACAGATTTTAAATGTGTCTCTGCTCTTATCAATCATTGACTGGATAGATCAATAGGAACTAGAAAAGTTCCATCTGTCAACTAATACAATTACACAATTTTTTTATGACATAAATATTGTATTTATGCGAATGTTAGCAATATTTTGAAATGTAATAAACAGTTCAATTTTCATTTTGATACTTTAAAATAAATTTTCTATGAACAAAATATGTTTTACCATTATTGCTCTTTATTTATATCAGTTATTTTATGTCAAATAATAAGTGTATACTAGTAATAATAAAGAGAATTAATCTTGTCATTTTTAATTTTTTTTTCTGTCCACACCTTTCTCGTCTATTAGGCTATATGAAGTAGAGAGCGGGATATTAAGGCCATAGTTAAAAATTATTTCATGGCACCTCGACGCGCGATCTAGTTATTTAGTAATTATTTTATATATTGTAAACTTCGGTTTATCATCTGGGTGCCGGGCCACTCGTGTTTTGCACAAGCGTTAGTCTGCTCGGCCTCATCTTATGAGATGATACTACAGGAAATTATGACATGTGAGGCATGTGGGAGGACAGTACCTAGTAGCACCCCTTCTCTGACTTCATTCAATTACTAGGCCGTTTACGGAAGGAGATCTCTCATCCATCGCATTTTAATTTCCTCCTCATATCCAGGGGTGGACTATCTGAAGCCATGCCTCTCAATAAGTTGTAGTGGTGTCCGTTAAACTTTCTATAAAATTGTTATTAAAGGGTCGTTATATGAAGGTCAACTGTCGGTAAGTGGAGGCGGATAAGATGAGCTATTGTTAATAAGACTATTCATAATACAAATAGAAACCATTTAAATGAAATACTGCTAGAGAGGTTATGTTATTAGGTCTTTTGGATATATATATATATATATATATATATATATATATTTATCTGAACCTGGCATGAGAGTAACAATCACCAGATTTTATAGAAATATAGATGCTAATCGTATGGCAGACATGAGGAAGGATAGTACCCAGCGGAACCTATTCCTGTCATTGTTTGCTTCCGTAAATAATGGAAGGAGATATCTCATGCAGCTTCTATTCAATCTCCTTCTAATTGGCATGTTAACGGTGGCCACGTCGTTTATGAGTCTGTTGTGAAGTATAACATAAAATCGTGAGTAGAGTACGTATGTGGTGGTCGATAGTTGGTTTTCGTAAGTCGTTATGTATAAAGTTTTCTTATTTACGTACCATAGCTGCTGTTATCAGTCGTAAAATTTTGGACGGATATGATTGTAGTCTTTTTTTGCTGAACCGTATATATGTGGGGCTTATGTCCAAATGGGTTTCAGTAGGCATGTGTATGTATATATGTGTGTATTGTCTGATATACAATTTTGATTTTGAAAAAAAAACTATAGTATTTTCTGTCGCATGTTTAAAGTCGTTCGTTTTATTTTGGCATGTGGGATATATTAGATTTAATATCATGAGATATATCCCCATGGAAAACTACATGGAGTACTAAATGATTTCTAGTTAATATAGTCATGGAATGAGGATGAATAAAAATACTCCAGTCGATTAAACCTGATAAAGCAACAAAAATAATGTTGGTTCCTCTAGACATCAACAAGTGGCTTATTCTGACAGTAATCTTATTTCAGTGTTGCCAGATACTTCATAAGCTTCAAATAACTTTTTATTTTAGTAAAGTGAGACTAAAAACTTTGTTTTCGTTAGAGATAAATACCTGTGGCAGACATAAATCAGTATAAATATTTAATTGATTATTGCCTTTTATGATCTCAATATATGAGGTGTGGATTTTTCCCACTAAAGTATGATTTGATAACTTTTAAAATGGGCATTAAGTAGTTTTATAAAATAATTACTTTTTATAATATTATTCGAAATGAGAAATGAATAATGATAGTGACATCCCTGTGCAGAGAAAAATTTTAGTAATTAATTCATTATGATTATTATCTAAACCTTACGAGTGGGACATTGCACTTGAAACTTTACGACAAAAATAGACTCATTTTTATATATTTTAATACTGTAAAGCTAGGTTTAGACTTTTCACAAACTACCGAAAACACAATTATCTAACTTAACTAATATCAATATAATTTCTAAACCAAACTATTTATTTTGTTTCTCTTGATACTGACACCAGATGGAGAACATCGAAACGAGAATTATTGGGATTACGCGACCTTAATTGGATATAATAAATAAGTGACAATTTTAAATAATTATTTTTAGGTAAATTATTATTATAATAAGGAAACTAAATTTCATTTGAAATGCAGTACTCTTAATCCCTTTAAGTAAACTAGTGTGTGATCCCTCAGCTCGTTGTGGACCTGAAGCATTTGATAAAATAAGACGAAAATGTTGTAACATCTGAAGAATTTGTATACCATTTTTGTATTTGCCTATCTGCAGGTAAATTATATAATAAATAATAATGAGTTTTTTAAAAAATATAATATATGGTAAATCTTTGTCCTTTTCTTGTTTCTTATTTTTTTTATTTTGGATTGTTTTCTTTTATATTTGAATTTTGAAAAAGAATTTGGATTTTTATAATATGGCATATTAATTTTAATAAAATGATTTTAATTTTAATGAAATAATCGTAATAATGATACAAAATATAATTTTTGTGGATTATGTAATAATTATGTAAGCATAAGTATAATTTATTAATTTATCTAAATTTTCACATATATATATATGTGTGTATGTGTGTGTGTGTGTGTGTGTGTGTGTGTGTGTGTGTGTGTTATACATATGATTATTGATTTAAAATGTGCAAAATTGCCTGAACATGGTGTAAATACAAAAATGAAATAAAGATTTTTAATATGTGAATAAGTATTAAATAAATATATTTTCCTCGAAATACTAAGCTTTGTATAAAAAACAAAAATACTGACATGATGAAATAACTGTTTATATATTTGTTTATCTCTAATTTGTAAAATGTCAAAATGCACTTTTAAATTTAATATGAAATCTCTCTGTAAATAAATCCGAAAAACGTTTATTTTTAAACGACAAAGCGATCAAATTTTAATTAAATTTTTGTCATTATCTATCCGGGAATGGTACAACATGATAACATGTTATACGGTGGCCTGTCTGGTATGTTGACAGTGCTCTGCAACACATCTTTCGTGACCAGAATAAGCTTCTTGAGGATCACGGAAGGTGATCTCCCATCTCATTCTCTTTCAGCATTCTTATCCTATTCTTGATCACGTGAACTTTAATCCTAAAATTATTGCCTTTTTTTTTTATATTATAAACAATGAACTGATTAGTCGTTTGGACACTATTGGGAACATTGTCTATATGAATCAAAATTATATATTTCTTATATAATTAATTAAGAAAAATGACCGATTTTCAATTCTTTAATATAATACGAAATTTTTATTCAACATATAGTTTACTATAATCCACTGGGTATTTAAATAAAAACATTTCGCAATGATTTTCATGCAATAATATACTCTCAACCCGAACAAAACGCCAAAAAAAAATTGTTGTCCTGACAGGTTGTACCTAGAAAATAGAACAGAAGAATCAATTTGATTCTGGGACAAAGTCCCTTAAGAATATTGTGCATTAACATTAACATAACATCTGACCAAATTGCATATTACAATAAAAAAATAAGTAATAACAGAAGTAGTTACGTAACTATATAGATATATTAAGGAAATAATATGAGTAGTAGGGTCACAATACTGTAAAATAGTTGCTACAAACAATAAACTATGGAATACTAAATGAAATTTGAAATGAACGATAAATTACTTTTGTTCTAAATAAAATTTTTAAAAAATCAACGGATTCGGATCATTTTTACCAAATATCTAGTCAATTATTAATTAAAAATGTTTTACTTTATTATTTTTTATGAACCATAGTAATCGAACAAAGAAAAGAAAATTAATTTCTTTCTCTCGTAATATATTTACTTATTTTCATTTTTCACTGTTTTACTTATTCTCGACTAATTGTATACATATTTTTAAAAATATTTGTTAGAATAACTGATCCACGATGGGAAAATCATTTCTCTATTATATATTTTAAAAAAAAATTAGTGACTGTCATATTTTATTTTATTTTAGTATTAGAAGAGTAAGATGAACAAATGAGCTCAACTTTTCAACTTAGTCCTCTAGTCTCGATAGCGCTGCTCTCCTATGGCGATTATTTTATAAATTATACAGCTGTTCATTTAAATACATATTTGTTGAGCCCCCGTAACCTTCTATTCTCCTGATACAAAATAGAGATGTACACCCTGGTGTCTTCATTACTGTTCAACATATGTGTTGAACTCCTGTAAAACCTCCTCCTCTCCTAATACAAACAAAATAAAGATTTTGTATTGTAATATAATTATTATGAAATATAAAAGAAAGCTCAATGTAATCGAATAATAAAAATATTAGAAATGAAAGGCTCAAATTGATGTTAGGCTATTATACGAAGCTTGGCAATTTGAGTATTATGGTTACAAATTGACAATAAGAATAATTATAATTATATAATAATATAAATTGGCAATGTATAATATAGATTTTTAAATGAATTAAAAATTTGTCGGAAGTATAATATTCGTTCTGTCTATTTTATATTAATAAAAAATAATACAATCTGAACTACAGAATACAAGTAAATTACAGTTATACGATTTGAGCAACAAGTAGTTTAATTAAATGAACAATTGCATAATTAGTAAATAAGTGGTTGGTCCGCCGTTGGACAGACAGGGGATAGATAACCCGCTAATTACTATTATTTATATACTTTATTTTAGTTGAACAGGTATTTCGATAACAATACTACAAACTTTAACAAAATAATATTTATATATTTGACAACTCCTTGAAGAATGCAAGAGCCTTCTTGATAATAATAAATAAATAAACCAAAATGTGGTTCTTTTCTACTCTAAACACACCAGAGAACTTGTTTTAAATTTAGTGATTTCACAGTTATGAATAATTTCTTAAACGTATTCCAGAATTCATAACTGATACTTCAAACATCTGAATAATTTAACTGAGGACTTCTGTGTTAAACACCTTCTGATTTTGTGTAACAATCCATATCTGTGTAAAGTCGTTATTAACTTCTCGTCACTTCCAAAAACGGCACTTAGTTCAATAATAAATAAATTCATTTTTTTTTTTTCATTTTACATAACCTTTAAATGAACTAGTCGTTTCATAAGTTTAGTAAAAAGATGTTTTCAGTATCAATTATGAATCCCGTAACAGTGGAACAAAATTCACTAGTGTGTTTAAAGTTGAAAATAGCCAAAAATATATTTGATATTACACTTGGGTGATTCTGAAATATCTAGAACATTTTTGATATAACAGGCAAGTGATTTTAATATTCGTGGAGATAGTTAGTACGGTCTTGTTGACAGTCATAAAACGACAATTCTATTATATGAAGGCTGAAGGAAAAATAAAACAGATGGAACCTAACCGTTACGACCATCAACTCCAGGCACGTACGAAATAGCTCTTCAGCACTTACTAATACGTGTTCAGAGTTAATGGGTTCGTCTTCGTGAAAAAACTTGAGATGGTCGATTCAAGCTGACAACAAAAATAAAAAAATAACACTTAAGTATCTCACAGATTCGTCAGGAATTTAATCAATATCAAAATAAGCTGAAGTAAGGTTGGAGAATCCTTACATCTCACCTCAATTCGAGTGATCTTGGTTTAATATCATTTTCTTTTAAACCTTCGATCTGACCTTAGCCTTACGAGCGTCTACATTTTCACCATGAATTACAAAGACAATTAATTTCATTTTCACATTTATTAAGTTCAATATCACACCTGCGTACAATCAAGAATAAATGGTATTGTTTGGAATTATTTCCAAAAAATGTACGTTTTTCTGATGTTTCTGGGCGATGTAAATATGATTCGTAATTTTTCAAAAAAAAATCCCTATCGTTTAATAACTCTTTTATCAAATCGCTATAGAGAACCGGAGAAAGGTTTAATACTACCGTATCATCGTCCATAAAGGTACACTAATATATTGCTATGGTGTGTTGAACAGTCACCATAGGAACCTGTTCAATTTTTTTAAGAATCTTGACGCAATAATTATTTATAATAAAAATCATATTTTAAATTAATTTTCTTTAAAAAAAATAAATAAAAAGCCATTACTGCTTTCTTATATCTAAAGGAAAGATAAAAAGAAAACGATATTCGGTTTATTCATTTTTTTCTTCCTACATAGTTAATCATGCTAGAAGGTGTTCGCGTTTATACAAGGTGTTCCGTAAATAGGGAGAAATATATATATATATATATATATTGATCCGATTTTCGTCAGAAAATTTGGAAAATTAAGTTTTGTGTTTTTTTTAAATAAGTCACGTTTTTGATAATTAAAATGGTGTGTGGATATTGTACATAGGTGTGAATGTGTTTTATTTATTTTATTATCATTCGGCTTTAATCTGTTATTTTACTTATCTTATATATTACTTTATCTTTTTATTTATTTCATAAAAAACTTGACAATTAAAAAAATCCAAAACATAAGATTCCTACTTTTCTACGGCAAATTGGACCATTGTTTACATAAACCTATTAGTAGAGCTTAATATTTACTATCAACCGTTTAAATATTTACCCCTACTTACGGGACACCTTGAATAAATGACATCATAACAAAGAACAGCGGTAATGCACCGTCTACTCTACGTCATGCCGTAGCTGTTTAATTATTTCAGGTATGCTTTTTACGTATGATGTCTATGTTAAAAAAAATCATATGATATGAGTTGCTTATTTCGAAAGTAATATATGTAGTCGTTACTATATAAAAACAACTTATGAATATTTTAAAAAATACATGAAAATAAAAAAAATAAATAAATAAATAAAAAAATAAATAAAATTAAAAATATAATTTTCTCCTTACACCTGCCAGAATTACTGACAACCAGCAAGGATGCTGTCGGTAAGTATAATTTGGAATATTGGTAGCAGTGAGAGTAAGGATTGTCCAGCGGCTCCCCTTCCTATTTTGATTTTAATGTTTATAGTTAGTATAGGAGATGCTTCATCCAGCTCCTTTTGAGCTCCTTTCAGGTGTTATTGCTATGTTGGTCTATGAGTTGGTATGTCCTTGTGCATTGTAGTGAAATTCATCTTTATGCAAAGTAATGTTACTGAAATGCCAGGGAATTAAAAGAAAATTTATTTTATTGTACTATCATTGCAAACAAAAAGTTTAAACTTTAAAACCTTTTTTTTTTCAAATAGCACGATCAATCTTTTTTTCACAAAAGCGGCAGGGTTTGATTCGTTAAGCGATTCCTATGTTGCTTCAATGGTTTTAATTACTATTAAAATCATCAAAGATTTTGAGAAATATATGCTACAAATAAAGAATTTCTTAATTTATTTTATAAAATATGTTGCTATTGATATTAGAATTGGAAAAGAAAATATAGCTCTTCGTATTTCCTGAATAATTTTCAATGATTAGGTTTCGCTTTGGAAGTAAAGGATTGATAAAATAAATTAATGATATGATTTTATCCTTCAGAAAGGAAAAAAGATACCTAAAGAATTTTTTGAATCAATCCCTAATCATTAGATACTCCAGCAATCCCTGGAAATCTCGAATCCCAATCTCCGTGCCCATCTCTTTCAGTATGTCCCCCAATCCAAGAACCTTTTTTACAACCTTTCACTAATGAAACTTTTTTCAAATCTTGTCACACCTAAAGAGAACCCATTGGCTTCTTTATGAACGGTGTAATTGCATTTATTATAATTAGTGGTCAGGAATCCAAACATAGTAATGCATTTGTTAATTGTTTGTTAAGTCCATGTCCACGAAAACCCGTCATTCGCCCCACTATGGGTCACCGTGTTATATGTTATTGTTTATGAAATTCATTTTTCTAATAAATTCTCATAAGCAAAAACAAAAATTTTATAAAAAGTAATCCGAAGATGCAGAACATCACTAAAATATTGAAAATTAATTGCATTACTTGTTCAACAACAACCAATGGATGACTGCGGAGATGGTGAGGGAAACGGAATTAGTGCTTGCCTCAAATACTTTTTTTTTCAATTATCACTTTCAACATATTTTCTTCAGTGAAATTATTTATTTGTTTACATTATTTTTTATTTACACTTTCCCGTGTAACAAACAGGTTAGTCCTCTTGTATAATATTAAGCAGAGGGAAACTCGGGCTGGTGGTGGACATTTTCTGTTATATATGGGATGCCCAGGTCCTTGGGTAGTACATTGTACGTTGTAACTGATGTAGAAAGGTCGGGCTACCATTTATCACAGCACTTAGTGCTAAAAGGGCTAAATCTTTTAGAAATGGGGATCTCCCTCAATACTATTTATATTTTATTTGAGGCTAAAACATCAAATAAATAATATATATATATATATATATATATTATTTTACCTTAAGATATACATATATATATATATATATATATATATATATATATATATATATATATATATATATATATATATATATATATCTTAACTAATATTATTTAGAAAAATATATGCATAAGACATATAAATAATGATTGATTGGCTAGAATTTATTTCCATCATTCGCACCTGTTATGGATGTGACAATCAGCAAATGAGTTTTTAATTTGGTTTTGTCATTTAAGGAATGAGTTAGCAGTGCCCATCAGCACCTCTCCCGATCTTTGTTTAACTCCTTAATTCAGAAAAAGAGATACCTCATCCAGCACCTTTTCAGTCGTTATTCGATAGTCATGTTGATAAATGGTGTGTACACGATATGTCTATACGGATTCAAGTAAGTATGGATATGATTTTATATTCCGTCTAATTAAAATAAAGGGAGTAAAGTAAATTCATTCATTTGTTTTTAGTCATTTTTTTTTTTTCATTTTGACACATGGGCCCCAGGCCATCCTTCTGTCGAATCTTCGAAGTTTTTCGCCGAAAAAATGTGTCTCGTTGAAGTGTTATAAATTTTGTCATGATTTAGTTTAATTTTTTGCACTCGGTACCATATTTGTAAATTTTAAAAGTGATTTAGTTTATTTAATGAGGCCTGCCATTGTAGTCCTTGGTACAGACCCCTTTTTATGAAATTATTAACATTATTAACCACCCCTGAAACTTCGATTTGTAGCTGACTGAAGAGGAACTGGATGAGGTATCTATGACGATGAGTCGTAACCTACAAATATTTTAGTTACGAAAATTCTCGAAATTGGATCGTTTTCAACCTTATGATTGGCAAAATTTGTTTATTTAATTAGACACTAAAACTCATGAATACTTGCTTTCCACAGCTTTTTTTTTTTTTTTTGTGGATCCTTTTCTTTCTCGCGCTTAACGCTATACGGGATTTTCTCGGGTCAGAGATTGTGGATGCGGATTTAAAAGGCATCCCCCCCCCCCCCGGGACGTTAACTCGTGACTATATTTTATCATTGTATCATATATCAGGGTGCTGGACAACGGCGGTGCTGTGCACACACGTTAGTCCGTTCGGCCACCCCGCCCACACATTTGCTTTCCACTTGAATGGTAAGATAATATTATCAAAAAGTCGAAAAAAAAAAAGAAAGGTGACCTTCAAAAATATTGAACCGTTTGGAGTGGACCTACACTCCCAAAATAACTAGGTTATAAGGGTCAAATGACCCAACATTGTATGCCATCGACTTTGTGATCATATCTTCTTACGATTCAAGTGGAATACAAATGAGTATTCATGATATTTTAGTACCTGACTAAATAAACAAAGTTTGCCGATCTCCAGATTGAAAACGCCCCAATTCCGAGAATTTTTGTTAATAAAATATTTGTAGGTCACGATGAGATGAAGCTATTTACTAATTTTCAGGTGGATATTAATAATTTGATAAAAATACACCTGTACCACGGACTACGGGTCTTGGCCTTAAAACCTTTGTATCGTCTGGTTAGGTTTCGGTCAATTTGTTTCGGATGTGGTAAATATGTTCATAATGTACTTGCGGTAGTCCTGCTAAGACTGATCTAACCGAACAATAACAAAATCTATCAAAGAGGAAGAATTGAATAATAAGATAGTATATATGGGGTAGATGGTTTTGAGTAGTGAAGTCGTATTATTTTTGCTCAAGTGATCTAGAAATATAGTCAATAACTATGAGTGATGGTTGTAGTATTGAAAATGAGGTGCAAAAATCGATGCCGAAATTGATGGTGAGGTAATAGTTTTTGGTGAGTATGTCAACCAGTTTTTTGTACATTAATTTTTCGAAATGTTTATAACATCGGAATATGATTAAAATTTAACTAACTATATAATATAGTATAATTGTTTGGAAATAATAAACCATTGTGAAATAATTTGCAGCGTTTTTCTTTCAAAAATGTATCACGATCAACCTTTTTTTCACAAAAGCGGCAGGGAGTTTGATTCGTTAAGCGATTCCTATTTTGCTTCAATGCTTTTAATTACTATTAAAATCATCAAAGATTTTTAGAAATATATGCTACAAATAAAGAATTTCTTAATTTATTTTATAAAATATGTTGCTATTGATATTAGAATTGGATATAGCTCTTCGTATTTCCTGAATAATTTTCAATGATTAGGTTTCGCTTTGAAAGTAAAGGATTAATAAAATAAATTAATGATATGATTTTATCCTTCAGAAAGGAAAAAAGATACCTAAAGAATTTTTTAAATCAATCCCTAATCATTAGATACTCCAGCAATCCCTGGAAATCTCGAATCCCAATCTCCGTGGCCATCTCTTTCAGTACGTCCTCCAATCCAAGAACCTTTTTTACAACCTTTCATTAATGGAACCTTTTTAAAATCTGGTCACACCGAAAGAGAACCCATTTGCCCATTTGCCATTTCCTTAATCATAGTAATTTTTATGTATAGTAACCAAGAGAACCAATTGGTAAAATTACTCCAATCAGAAGAAAGTATAGTTAGTTATTTTCTTTTCGGTCAGCCCCTGATGGACATGTCGGCCATGGCCTTGTCGTTAATAATTCTGTTGTTCTGACCGTGTATATGAAATCATAAATAAAGAGTAAGGATGGGTTGCTCGGATATGGTTGGTACGGATGAGTTGCAGGCAGTTGGTTTTTTTATTCACGGAATGCAACATTTTCCAACTTCATTTAACCATTTACTGTTGTCATATTGCTTACA
Organism: Nezara viridula; assembly: GCA_928085145.1. Taxonomy (NCBI): domain Eukaryota; kingdom Metazoa; phylum Arthropoda; class Insecta; order Hemiptera; family Pentatomidae; genus Nezara; species Nezara viridula. Next base: position 110,667,648 of record OV725079.1, on the reverse strand, counting down.
TACTATAATAAATGTAATGTATTACTCAGGTTACGTAAATAAACTGTTGCTACATAAGCCAAGTTATGACTAAAAGTACTCCAGAAAAATCAAAACAGACATCTTTATTTCATAAAGGAAGCAGATGGTCCAGGTTAGGCAAAACTATTTCATTAAAAGCCAACAGTTCTGCGCATGCGCTTGATTTTAATACCCACATTTCACGTCGTGTCCCACAGTTTTACTATTTTTTTAGTAGAATAAGTGCTCAGTTTTACTTTAAAAAAACTAGTTAAGCAGACATCAAAACAACAACAATGGACTAACACCACAGTGAGTAGTGTTGTTATTTACTGTGTACTATTACAGACAGTTAATTTAGTGGTTTAGCGTCTATAGGCTTAATCTCTATAGCCATAACAGCTGACGGCTCCCCACTCCAGTTGTGGCCCAGCCACGTAACTGACTGGTCCACAGTCGGCGGTTCATCCATTATAATAACACGCAGACGTAGTTTTATTTATTTTTTTCCCTTTCTTTTTTTTTATATGCGATATTACCACCAAGTAATGTCAACTAAGAGGTCCCATTCAGTAAGCGATTAACACCCCTCGGAACTCCTCCAGCGAACACTCAAGTATCTGTGTCTCAACCACTGCCAAGTAAGTCTTCACAAGAAATGTAATCTCCATTTTTTACACCTAATCCATACCAGGTGCTTGAAAATGACAGGGAAGAAATGGAAGATGCACCTATACCCCGAGAACCACGCCCACCTCCTATCTTTGTCAAAAATTTGAGAAATTTCCAGTTGTTGTGTACTCAACTTAATAAAATCTGCCCAGGTAGCTATACATGCCTAAACAGAATAAATGATACAAAAATAATACCGGCCACACCTGAAGCGTACCGAAAAATCGTAAAATATTTAACAGACACAAATGCGGACTTTCACACATACCAGTTGAAGCAGGAAAGAGCACTACGAGTTGTAATAAGAAATTTACACTCCTCAACCCCAATAGAAGTGATTAAAGAAGAGTTAACGGCGTTAGGGTTCAAAATACGTCAGATAACCAATGTTTTAAAAGAAAATAAAGAACAACCAGGTGTAAAGAATAAAATCCCATTGCCCTTATTTTTCGTCGATCTAGAGCCATCGCCTGGGATCGAAAAAATATACGATGTGAATAGAATTTTCTACACCAGCGTAAAGGTCGAAAAACCGTACCCAAAAAGAGAGTTCATCCAGTGCCATAATTGCCAAGCATATGGCCACACCAAGTCTTATTGCCACCACTTACCACGCTGCGTGAAATGTGGTAAAACACACAAGTCTGGCGAGTGTAATAAACCAATTACAGAACCAGCAGTCTGTGCCCTATGCCTGGAAGGCCATCCAGCCAACTACAAAGGCTGCCAAATTTATAAAAATCTTAAAGCGAGATATATGAAACCCAGGGACCCTGATGATACACCTAAACCAAGAAGAGGACCCGCTAAAATTGTGAACTCTAAGGTTTCTTTTGCCAAGCTACTTGGGGGTAGAGACCCGACTAATGTATGTGAGGCCCTGCCGCAAGAACAAACTCAACCCCAATCTCAATATCCTATCCCACCTAATGTACCTAATCAACAACAACCTCACCAACATCAAATCCAATATGTTCCTCCACCGCCTAATGCTACAGATCTAACCAGCTTATTGACATCCTTTCTTTCAGAATTTAAATCCCTTGTTACCCCACTGATATCACTTCTCACTAACCTAGTATCTCACCTTATCCCTCCTTTAAAAAATCCTTAAATGACTTCCATCAAACCCATATCCATTCTCCTTTGGAATGCGAATGGTGTTAGAAATCACATACACGAACTAACAGCCTTACTACAAGACAAGAACGTAGACGTAGCCCTAATAACGGAAACTCGACTGACTAAAAAACAGCTCCTAAAAATACCACAATACATAACTTACCGTACCGACCATCCTGACGGTAGAGCACATGCCGGTACTGCAGTCATTGTGCACCAATCCCTCTCCCATCACCTACTCCCACTGCCTACACACGATTTCCTACAATCCACCGCAGTCGTAATCAAAACCTTCTCCTTTCCTATTACCGTTGCATCAGCGTATTGCCCTCCAAACCAATCCATCTCCAATATCCAATTTAGTTCCTTCCTCATTTCCTTAGGACATCATTTCATCTTGGGTGCAGACTTAAACGCCAAGCATCAACAATGGGGTTCAAGAACCACGAATTCTCGTGGTCGAACATTGCTGTCTGTACTCAATTCCCAAAATTTTACCCTTCTTCCACCCAACTCACCTACCTACTGGCCCACTGATCCTAACCGTAATCCCGATATCCTCGATTTCTTTATCCATAATGGTTTAGGTGCTCTCAACCATTCCGTTGCCCGTCTTGACGAGCTTTCCTCAGACCACAGCCCATTAATACTCCAAGTATCACTAGCTCCTATTCCTAAACCCTCTCCTCCGTCCTTCATCAGAGGCCCAGTTAACTGGAAACTCTTTCATCAAATCCTCTCCGATAAAATTGACCTCAGAGTAACCCTGAAAACCTCTGAAGACCTGGACAATGCAGTACATTCCTTCACTACCAAAATTCAAGAAGCAGTCTGGACTGCTTCCTCCCCTGATCACTCCTCAAAAATCCTTAAGAAACATAATTTACCTCAACACCTCCTTGACCTAATCCACATAAAACGCCGTGCCAGATTATTATGGCAACGTACCAGACATCCAGCCGACCGCCACTCCTACAATTATCACTGTAAAAAATTAAAACAAGAATTAGCCACCTTCAGATCCCAATCATTCAATTCCTACCTCACCACACTCTCTGCTCATGATAATTCCCTTTGGAATATCACCAGAAAAATCCTCAAATCCCATCATATTTCCCACCCTCTTCGACGAGATGATGGCTCCTGGGCAGCATCTGATGAAGATAAAGCCGAGGAATTTGCCAAACACCTTTCCTATACTTTCGCTCCTCATCCAGAATCCCATCCCAGCCACACAGTAAAAGTAGAAGAATCCCTCTCAATACCTATCCCACTCTCCTTACCACCTAAAGCTGTTAATCCCTCTGAGGTCAAATACCTTTTACGGAAAATCACACCTCGCAAATCTCCTGGATATGACCTTCTAACCCCACAGATCCTTCGACAACTTCCATCTAAAGCCATCATATTTCTTACATATATATACAATTGCATCCTACGAACTACCCACTTCCCTCTTTTATGGAAACATTCCACCATCGTCCTCTTCTTGAAACCAGGCAAACCTTCCAACAATACAGCATCCTATAGACCAATTAGCCTACTCCCAATCCTCTCAAAAATTTTTGAAAAGATCCTACTGAAACGAATCCTACCTATAATTGAATCCTATAACCTTCCTACTCATCAATTCGGATTTCGTTCCCAACATTCCACTGTCCAGCAAGGACTCCGAGTTGTTGACCATATATCCTCAACCCTAGAAAGCAAGCAGTATTGCTCGGGTGCATTTCTGGACATAGCGCAAGCTTTTGACCGGGTATGGCACGCCGGATTACTCTTCAAGCTTAAAATCCATCTACCACAGTCCTTATACCTAGTACTCCGATCCTATCTTTCCGACCGCTCCTTCCGAGTTCGCTGTGGCACCGAATTCTCCGACTGTTACTCAATTGAGGCTGGCGTTCCTCAAGGCAGCGTCTTGGGCCCCATCCTTTACATTCTCTTTACCGCTGATATTCCTGTCCATCCCGATACCCTCCTGGCAACTTTCGCTGATGACACTGCTATCCTTTCTTCCAACTCAGATCCTGAAACAGCGTCCGCAAACTTACAAAGGCACCTCTTCCTGATTGAACACTGGTGTAAGAAATGGCGCATTAAGGTAAACGAATCTAAATGTAAACACATTACCTTCACCCTTCGGCGTAATACCTGCCCACCAGTTTATTTTAACTCCATCCAGCTTCCTTTCTCAGATACAGTCCGGTATCTTGGCTTTCTCTTAGACAGACGACTAACATGGAATCCACATACTCGACTTAAAAGACAGGAACTTAACAGACGATATGGCCAGCTATATAGACTACTGAATAGAAAATCTAAACTTTCTGGTGAAAACAAATTACTGATCTACAAGACAATACTGAAACCCATCTGGACTTACGGACTAGAACTATGGGGAACAGCCAAATTTTCTAACATCAAACGCATTCAATCCTTTCAGTCTAAAGTCCTCCGTACAATAGTCAATGCTCCCTTCTATGTAACCAATAAAACCCTACATCATGACCTTAATATCCCATTTATTCTTGATCTTATCCCAGCCAAATTTTCCAAATTTCACCAGAACCTTTCTCATCACCCAAATCCCGTTGTACAATCCCTATCAAGCACCACCCATCCCTACAATCCCCTTCGTAGGTTAAAGCGGCAGTGGCCACGAGACCTTTTGTAAATATGGATATTTTGGAGTTCTAGCAATGGCCAGATTCTCCACTCAAGTCATGAGTGTCTGTGGCTGTAGCGCTCTTACTCATCCTCCGCTGGTTTAAAATACCAGTGAAGTGGCTGAGGGAGAAGCGTAGGGATCTCCTAAGCCTCCCTTTTCCCTCCACATGTGGAGGGGACAGGATTGGTTCGGAGATCACCTGGCAAATTGTAAATAATGTATGTATGTTTTATATAAGGTGTTTGTTTTACTTTTATTTCTATTTTTATTTACTTATGTGTATATATATATATTTTTTTTTCTTTACTCTTTTGTTCTTTCTTCTTATTCTTTTGTTATTACTTTATTTATTTATATTTTTGTATATACGGTATGAATGCAATCTCTGAACTCTATTATAAGTGTCCTTAACTGTGACAAATTGTAATATTTCTGAATAAAGTGTTTTAATAAAAAAAAAGCCAACGTTAGACACGTTTTAAATCTTATAAGTGAAAAATAACTTATATTACATCGTATTATTTATATCTATTTTTATATCTAATTTTTATTGATTAATTCAATCTAATTATTTCCGCTTTGTATGATCTCTCTTTTATTTTATATTTACTTTCAACATCAATCTATGATCATCCGTTTTCACTTTGTATTCATTTTACTTTATAACCATATCTCGATATTATCTAATATTTAAATGTAATTTTTTTAAATTTTTACAAATAAATATAATTATAATTATACATATTTTTCTTCTTTTTTTTCGTCTCTATACTTCTTAAGTAGTTCTGCAATGTACGGTCTCTTATTTCTACATTTATATTTTACTTCTTCCATTTTTGTTTTTATTCACATTGTAGTCTTATCTATAATTTCTTAATTCTATTGTATAAGTATATTTATATATTTATAATTTATTATTTCATAGATATAGTATTTTTCCCTTGTATCTATCCATACCTTCAAATTCCGCAAATTCAGTAAATAAAGATCAGCAAAATTCCCCAATACCTAACCATATCCTTATTTTCCAGTTCTAAGTAAAATTTCTAGCTGAACACACCTATAAGTCTCTATTTTTATTTTATATACTTATTTAATTATTTTTGGTTTTCTTTCCTTCTCCACATTCTTATATATCCATTATTTCATATTATATCCTTTTTCCTTCTTTTTCAATCTCTCCCGTAGATCTGTAGAAGTATATTCACATTTGCATATATTATATATTACACTATAACAATTTTTACCATTTATTTACTTCAGTTTAGGATCTTGTTACTTAGCTTACTCTGTTTATATTTTAATGTACTCACTGTTTACACTTTTAATAAGCTTATTCACATTGTTAATAATTTTTTTTTTCTAAATATTATATAACTTCCACAATTCTCCATATTTTTTTAATCTTGTCCGTTCTAGCCCTGAAGAAGACATGCAAAGTCGGGTCGTAACGTTGGCATTTAATAAAATAGTTTGCCACTATTTAGCCTATTTATGACCGCCACCCCGGACCATCTCCTTCCTTTATAATGCAACGGTCAACTATTAAATATTCAATTTTTCTTTCATGGTCGTCTATTAATCATTTCATAAAACAGCAGAACCATCTCTAAAAACTTTTTTTTTAATTAATAATTTTTTGAAAATATATATATCATTTAGATAATTAAAGAGTAAATTAGAGTAATCATGTTTATTTTTAATTTATGGAAATATGCTAACAGTACCAAAAAGGAATTATATAATTATTTTTTAGTAACAATTATTATAATGAATTCTAACTTTTTTTTTTTCTTTTCGGAACCATAAAATGAATTGTAACATATGAAATTATAAAATGTGTCATTGTTTCGCTAAAGCAACTACCCGAAAATTGTCATTAAAGTTTGTATGTAAAATGGAATATATATGCTTGCGAAGTTTAATAAACGGCAAGGAGAGACTCAACTTCTTCGGTGTTCAACTTACTTAGAGGATATTTCAAACAAGATCCTACCATTAAGGAGGATACTCCAAACTTGAGTCTAATCCCAGGACTATCGTACTTTCCCATTAGCGGAGATGCCCAAATATTGATTCAACTAAAATTTTTGTTGACTCATTTCAAATTATGTTGTTGACTCTGAGTTCAACTTATCGATTAAATCATAAGTAACTACTAAGAAATTTTAATTATCTTAATTTCATATGATATGTATGTATACATTATTTTTTGGATGGCGTGCAAGCGACATCCGCCTTGACCTTGACATCACAATCTTTATTTTTCCAATTCATTAAGAGAGGAGGCTATTAAATATTGAAGTGTTTCGTAACATTTTTTTTCTTCAAAATTCTGCTCGTAATAGCTTCAATAAAAAATCTTTTCTTTATTATGAGAAAGACACTTGTTCATTCTAGAGCTCATTTCAATTTCTTAGGTTCAAAAGCTCAACTTTTATTCAGGAGAGTAGGTATGGAAATAAAACAGTATAATATAATTTTGTGAACAAAAGACAGATCTGTGCTTGTTCAAATCCAACACAGAGATGGTAGACTTCAAATTATAGGGGACAAAAGAACCTTAATTATAGTGTAAGCCTTACATGAGTGGTAATCAAGATTCTTTTATTTCAAATTACAAAGAGACCAAAATACATTGGTTTTGCTTCATCAAACGTATTGATTTTTATACGTATAGATTAGTGCTGCCCAAAATCGGTCTTGGACTTTGCAAGACCAAGACCGTCTGACCGTTGCAAGACCAAGACCAGATAAAAAATATGTATTTTTTAAATAAAAATTCAGGCAAAATAGTTACTAGTACTTGACAACCTTAATTAATATGTTAATAATTGCTATAACAAAATACTTTTCCATTTAACTCGTCTAATTTTTCATTCGGGCTTAGTTAGGTTTCTCCTATCTAAAAAATGACAGTAATATCTCTATAGTAATACGCTAATAAGTAACTGCGAGACTCTTGCAGAAGACCAAGACCATGACTAAGACTGAATTTGACTAGTCTCGGTCTCGCATTTAGGCAACACTAGTATAGATATACGTACAGGCTCGTTCGATTTGAATTAACATTCGAGGAAAGTGTCAGATTAGAGAAAAATTATGCTAAATCAATTTCATCGAATTCTGTCTACTTCTTCTTTTTCCTTAGGGCAAAATGTATTTTCCTTGACGCGCCTACAACTCGAAAATTGATTTTTCGATCCAATCGAAATATCGAGGGAAGTTAGGAATTGGTCAATAAATGAACAAGTAGGTAAAAATGTTATCGAATTCCATCCACCACTTTCAAAAAATACTACCGTTTTCGGATGCCTTAATTTCGAAAATGGCTAGTTCGATTTTACACAAAGTTGGAGGAAACTTAAAGAATAGTGGTTTATCATCAAATTCCACTTAACTATTTAAATTAATGGAAATAATTATTAAAAATATAATGGCTGTGAAGATCTGGAAAGGAAGGTGAAATTTAAACTAAGATTTTACCAACAAAAAAAAACTGTACCTCTACAACCCGTGATGGGTCTCGGGTTCAGTACAATGAGAGGAAGTACTGATGTAAGGCCAACGATTGTGCAGAGAGGTGACTGGGCCGAAATCTCCCTTTATTAATTACTTAATTAAGAGTACCCACTTTATATAGGCTGGGTATGCCCCAGGAGGGTCTCCCGACCCCAGGATCGGTTCACGGCTGATGAAAAACTACTAGTCATCAGCCGGTTTTGAACCTGGGATCTTGAAGCACTGGAAGTCAGTGCTCACCCACTGAGCTACCCCGCTCACCTAAGGTGTTGCTGTGATGTAAAAATAATCTACCGTAGTTCTCATTTAAATTATAGTTTTATGAAATTATAAGTTCACTAACCACGTTTGATAAGGTTTATCTAACTAACATTTTGGGTTAAAATAAACTTATTAGTGCTTCTGACTATCCTTTAAGATTTGCTAATGTATTTTTTAAAATTAATTTGTACCTAATCTTATACCTTTCTCTAACTTGGTTAAACATTCTTCTAACTGATTGGTTGGTATTTGTATAGTAAAGGTGTAAAACCTTTAGTCATCAACACCGTTAATTAGAATTATATATTATTATATCTTCTGATAGTGAATAATAGTAATTAAATTAAATTAAAAAAACAAACGTAAAATTCACCTTAAGGTTAAAATTGTTAATGGTTATTGAACTTTAGTTATTTTAAGTTAGCACGTTTAGTAAAAAATAAGAATAATAAAAATAAATAGATAGAATAAAAATAAAAAGGAAAAAAAGTAAAGGAAAAGCTTAGGTGGGGAGTGGAAAGAGATTTGGGGAGTGCTGGGTGGGAGGTTCAGAGCTTTTCTAACTGGTCGAACGTCAACTTTGAGAAAACTCGAAAATTTTATAACATTTTAAAAGGGCCCACATATTAAAATGAAACGTAAGACACTTAACAAACGACTCAAACTACTTGGCTCTCTTTTTGCTAAATCTTCAAAACGGAAACTGAATACATATACATACTTACTTAAACCCATGTGGACGTACTCATTCACCTAAAACAACTTCAAACCTTCCAATCAAAATTATTACGACTCATAACAAAAGCACTTTGGTGTGTGATTAACAAAACTCTACATACTGACCACCACCCTCCAAAATTTGACCAACATATATCTTTATGAACGATTTTACACAAAGTTAAACGAACATAATAACTGACTAATAAGAGACATGATCACAGCTGACGTACCTCAGAACATGAGGAGGAGACTAAAAAGGCGTTGGATGAGAGATCTCGTTTCTTAAACAACCTAAGTAATTGGATGGAACAAGTCAGAGAAGAGGTACTACTGAGTACTTTCCTTCCCCATGCCTTTCATGTCATTATATCATGTATCGCCATCACATTTGCTGGTTGTCAACAGTAAGTTGACAGGCGCAAATACATTTTTATAATAAAAAGAAAATCGTTAGTTATAAAACTTATCCGATTTTCTTCATCAATTCGAATGATTGTAATTTAACTTTTGAAGTCGATTTAATAATAAAATATCCTATTCCTGATATTATATCAAATTTATCAAAATGTAGATAGAATCTTGTCACCGACAACAAGTGAAAATGAAAGTTACCAAGGTGTAAGTCATGATAAAACTTTTTCAAACCAAAATTATATTTGATGTTTTTCACAATATAAATCCGACAAAATTGTTTCTGAATTTCGAAGATCAACAATTTTTATTTTTTTTATTTCTATGAGTAAGTACATAGGATACGTGAGTAAGTAAACTTACATCTTGCCTCCACATGTCAAACTTGTGAGACACCACTGATTATAAAAAACATTTTAACATAATTCTGAGCTTACGAACCACTAGAAATATTTGGTACAGGAATTTCGATAGGAAGTACTGATTTCTGATGGGAAGAGTCACCCTAAATCAGCAAAATAGTGAGAAACACGGTACAGTCTGGGAGTCCCATTGACAAATCTTAGGAATCTATTCATATTTTCTCTTAGTCTTACTATAATACACTTATTATAATTAGTTTCTTATATACGACCCGCTTAATATTTTTACAACTTTAAAAAAAAATTGCTTATTCCTAATCAGTACAGCTGATCCGAATCCATTCCGATAACATTCTAAATCTTCAAGAATGAAACTTTTCATTGCCTGTTTATGTCTTCAGCAATGCGGTTGAACCATTAAATTGAAGAATCTGGGAAAACAAGTTATAAAAAAGGATCAAAATTAATCCGAAAATTCTAATAACATTATATTTTAATATATTTTTTAAGTTATGCTAATCCTATAATTTCAATATCTTGTGCTATGTATTGAGGATAATGATGGAAGGGGGAATATGTTTTGATTATAGCTAACAAGTAGTTATTGTTAATTCAATTTGTTATATGAACATATATTATAGCATAAGGAAATGCTAATAGGATGAAGGATATGCCAAGAGCTAAAATGGATAAAGCGACATGGTTGAACGGATTCAAAGGTTTTTCAGAGATTACCACACATCTCTGGAGGAAAAAAGATAAGTAGAACCAGTAAGCCAAGCTAAGTCTGCGGACTTAACCTCATTAAATAGAATTCTGAAGCCTGAAACGCCGCTCTTGAAATTTCTATGGAGTTGTTGAAAAATATTTTAAAAGAGGAAAAGAGAAGAATAACGCTCCTTCGGTGTAGCTAGAGAACATGTCTAAAAAAAGAGAGAATATGGAAGAGAAATATGGATAGGACTAGAGCTGAATGAACGGATAAAGTAAATTCAGGAAGAAAAACACATGAAGAAGATAGAGTATTGATGGAAGATGACTGTAGATCTGATAAGTTTCACATAATATTCTTTATGTATTTTTCCTTTAAATAGTGTGAACAATCTACTAAAATATCAAGGTATCATTAATTATTCTTAATTGTTAATACCATCCTTTTTAAGATGTCTTAATTACGAGGGGCAGATACTTCATCCTGTAATCTATACTATTCGGAAGCAATCATGTATATAACGCCTTTAACGTATGCCCCACTCCCCAGGCATCAAAAATTTACTCATTCTTTGAATCAGGGTTATGCTGTGCTGCGGGAATATCTAATGGTGAAAGATGATTAAAAGAGATAGAATTTTTTTAAAAAATCTGGAATCTGAGGTTTCTCTGAAATCTTTGCGCAATAATGTAGTTTGAATTAATAGGTAACATGGCCTAGAGGTAAGAAAAATATTCAATACTAAATATATTTCAATCTACTAAACTACTACAGAAAGATTTGTGGACCCTGAGGCCGGAACTAGAGAGAGACAAATGGGTACTTGCCCCGAGCATTAGAATTTAGGGGCCAGCGAATTTCGGGAATTTTATTATCTGCACTTAAAAAATATTTATTTTTTTATTTAAGTTTGCTTCAATCATATTTCAGTTAACAACACAGATTAATATTATCTGATGAAGATATTAATCAGCTAAAATAATTATGTAAAGTGTTGACTTTTATTATTAGGGGCTACTCCACAAACCTCAAATAAAACAACAAAATCAAATAATTTTTTCTTTTATTTATTCCTGAGATTTACAACTGTATAAATTAAAAAATACATTCAGTAAATGTGCATACGGTAATAATACTATCACATGAAAATGCTTTTTGAGAAACTACCCATTGGTATCACTCTAATAATATATTTACATAAGTGGATCACGAGGCCATTATCTTTTCAGACGCCTTGAAGGGTTATAAGTATCGACGAGGAAGCAAGATTTGAAACGAGAGAGTTCAAATGGTTTTGAAGTTTGTTATGGAAGGATAGGTAGCTGGATTGGGCTAAATCGGAAACATGTGGTACGTTAAGGTCGTTATAAATGATATTATTTGTGACAATGTAAGGTGCATTGAGGATTTTACGAAAGATTTTGGATTGTGGGGATTTCATACGAGAAGAACTCGATGGTTTAGTGAAGGCCCAAAGCTCAATTCCGTAAGTCCAGATTGGCCTTATTATAGTCATGTATATGAGTCTTCTGTTTTGTTTAGAACGTTTGACTAGAAAGTGCTGGAGTAGTCGAAAACGTCGAGCAGTTTCTTGTCGTTTCAGTGTTGTATGAGGATTCCAAGTGAGTCGTTTGTCCAGATGGATTCCTAGGTATCGGATTTGTTCAACAGGGATAAGTGGGGAATCGTTTAAGGATACTGTGAGGCAGTCATCGGTTTCAAATAAATTTAGATGTAGAAAATTGTGTTTAAATTGATTCAATGTTCAAGAAATGTCTTTTGGGGCTTATAACTTTTTTCATCAAACCACACTATTACGGTTTTTCACGTTATTCTTCATCATATTAAGAATAAATATAAAGTTTGCGCCTCTTGCGCCACCCCATTAAATGTACTAAGAGGGTCGATTATTTATATGTTTACTGAGATAGGGTTAGAAATTTTCTTTCTTTCTCAACTTAGCTTTTATTAAATTAAATACGAAAATAAATTATAAAATTTGTCAGAATAGAAACAAAAAGAGAAGACGAAACTTAGATAAAAATATTAGTAAAAATACAGCCTTGTAGCTCTGCCGATAACACTTTTTTAAAATGAAATAAATCATTAATAAACTCCTTGATGTTCTGTATAAAATTGTTCATAATGCACCTTACTGTTCATCATTAACTCATAAAAGCATTCGTTTCTAATCTCTGCCCACAATCAATTGCCAATAAATCATTGAAGAATATGTAATGAAAACGGCCTTGAGTTCTTCCAACATGGAACTGTTATTAAAGTGCTACTAACGGGAATTTCCTTGGAAAATATACAGGATGTATATTTACCATACGATAAATAAAAATACTTAAAACTTGATTTGGTCAACTTGGACCAAGCGGCTAACCGTAACACATTCTTATATTTGACCATTCAGCATTTTTCTGGATTCGGGTTAATAACTAGCAATTCGGGTTTAAAAAAAAAAATCAAATGTTTGAAGAAACGTTGTTTTCAAACATAAGTATTAGTCTTAAACTATACTAACTACAAATATAAGTATTGATAATAAACATAAGCGTCGATTGCCAATTTTCTTATTACAAGCATTTTATTTATTTTTGAATGTCATATTTTCAAAAGGGATTTCTCTCAGAATTTGACTGCGCGAATAAAATACTGTATAGAGTATAATGATTCTTGGTTGTCATATTCGAATTTAGAAAATCTCTTAGAAAATTATAAAATTCAAAAGTAGATAAATATAATCTAGAACAATACGACATACTGCTTCACATGTGAATTTATTTCAACCTGTTTATCCTTATAATCCTATAGGAAACTTTTCGCTGTAACATTCGTAAAGTTTACTATACATTTATAGAAAAAAAGTTTTGACAACGTAACTTTTTTTATTGGAAAAACAAAATTTTTCTTGAAAAATTACCAAGTAAATACTTCATTCGTAGATGTTTAAATAAATAAAAATTGTCTCAAAACAAAAAATCTAGTTATAAAGAACAACGTAACAAATAAATCATCCAGTTTAAATAAACAAGCTTAATGAGAATATTGCCTATGATTATTATGAGTAAGGATAAAAGTAAATATTTCAAGTCAAGAATAGAAAAACAAAATTGATGAGTTTCACTTATTTCAACAATGCCTGTAGGAAAACAAATTAAATCCTTCAGTTCTCTAAAAAATGAAATTAATTCGTTAAGTTTTTTTACATTTATATCTTTAAGTCCCTGGTACAGACCCCTTTTTATCAAATTATTAACATCCCCTTGTAACTTCGTAAATAGTTTCGTCTCATTGTAATCTACAACTATTTTATTTAAGAAAACTCTTGGAATTGGGGCGTTTTCAATCTGGAGGGTGCAAACTTTGTATATTTAATTAGGTATTAAAAACTCGTAAATACCCATTTGGTTTTCACCTGAATCATAATATAATTTGAGCACCAACGAGTGAAAAAATTTATATGCCACCTTTTTTGTCTCGATTTCGTCATCAAAATATCTTACGATATAAGTGGAAAGCGAATGGGTATATACGAATTTTTAGTACCTAATTAAATAGACAAATTTTGACGACCTCCATATTAATGTAACCCCAATTCCAAGAGTTTTCGTTAATAAAATAGTTGTAGGTTACGATGAGATGAAATTATTTACGAAGTTTCAGACGGAAGTTAATAATTCGAAAAAAGGGACCTGTACCACAGACTATTTCTTCTTGGTATTGAGTTAGATTTATTTTAATGTTACCATTCCATTTCTTTAACTAAATTAAAAAAAAATAATAATATAACAGAATTTTTCTTTATCTAAAAGAAACATGTGAAAATCGAATGAAAAAACTCGGTACATCAAATGGTTAAATAACACAAGAATGAATACGTTACTAAAAGTAACATATGGAGTTTGATCAAACTGACCATCTATACTCATACTGATATGTGATTTAATCAAGTAATGTAAACGGAAGTAATATTCCTGGGTTTGACTACAGTCCGACAGGCACAAACATAAAATCCTCGACACCTTAAGCCTAAAACGCTTGTGAAAATTTTCGTTTACGAAGCAAAAAAAATTTGTTTTACCTTTGGTTATAAATGAGAAAAAAAAAAGTAAGAGGTCGTTTAATATAAAATTTCATTTTTCACAGGAAAGGATATAGTCCGTGGTAGACTCCTGTTTTTTTTATCAAACTATTGACATCTGCCCGAAACGTAAATAGCTTAACCGACAAATATTTTATTTAAGAAAATTCTCGGAATTGGGGCGTTTTCAATCTGGAGGTCGGCAAAGTTTGTCCATTTAATTAGGTACTAAAAACCAGTAAATATCCATTTGGTTTCCACCTGAATCATAATATAATTTGGACACCGACCCGTGAAAAAAAGGTGGACTTCAAATACATTGAGCCTCCCAAAATGTCAAAATAACGAGGCCAAATAACCCAATATTTTTATAGGCCACCTTTTCTTTTGATTTCGTCATCAAAATGTCGATCCAAGTGGAAAGCGAATGGGTATGTAAGAGTTTTTAGTGCCTAGTTAAATACACAAAGTTCTCCGGCCTCCAGATTGAAAACACCCCAATTCCAAGAATTTTCGTAGTTGTAGTTAGTTGTATTTCGCAGTTGTATTTTACGATGAAATGAAGCTATTCATACATTCAGGAGGATGTTAATAATTTAACCAAAATGGGTCTGTACCACGGACTATATTTAGCAAAACAATTTTATGAAATTAAAACATTTTTATTCAAAATATTTACCTGGATTTTCCAAACATTTTCCCCAACGCGTGATCAACTCTTCAATCCCAGAACTGAAAAAATCAGGGTTTTGCGATTAAATGAGGTCACGAAATGCGTTTTTAATCTGAGAATCATTCTCAAAAATTTCACTTTTAATAAAGTTGTTCAAATCTCTGAACAGATGGAAAGTTGGGTGTGGAAACGTAACACAGATCGTTTAGTTTCTTCACGGTCTGTCATGAAACATGAGTCCTGGCGTTGTCGCATAAGAGTATAGTTCCGTTTCGATTAACCAATGCGGTTTTGATTTTGATGCATTACGTTAATATCAATGGAGTTATGATATTGAATATGAAGAGTTTACCTCTGTGTAAAAAGTATAAATGAATTATTCCTTACCTTTGACCACCACCAATACTTTTTTTACATGCTTTTTTTTTTCAAGCCACCGGCGAATGGTCAGTTCTTCTCTTCCTCGAATTCCGTGGTAATGTTTCTTGCAACTTGTGCTACCGAGAGTCCAAATTTAAATTCATATAAAAAAAAAATATTCGAAAATCGCGTGTTTCTATGATCGTATTTGACGGCATACTAAACAACATCTACAATCAATTGGGATGGTAGTAAATATTATTTAAAAAAGAGAAGATTCATAAACGGCTCATTATAATCTGTAAAAATAAACGCAGTAAACAACAAAAGTTCAGTTTGAATTTTTGAAATAATGAAAACGGACTTTTAAAATGAAATGACGAAATATTTATTTCTCATTAGTGTAGAGGTAACATGTTTTATCACAACTTTTTAGTCTGAAATAGATTTTTTTTTTTAGTTTAAAAGGAAACAGAGATAGCAAATTGACTTTTATTTCGACTAATGATTTTTATCTAAAATATGATCAAGTATTTCTTCATAATATGTTTAATAATTTCCCTTTTATCTCAGTTAATTTATTCCTATCCCTTTTTTCAAACAAACTAAGTGCTTAGTTATGATCAAATTAGTTAGTATACGTGGATTTCGTTACAAGATAAAACATAAGTATTATTGAATTTTTAATTTATTTTTTATCATTTGATATTTTGGAAACATCGCTATGGATATCAATGATGGTTCCAAAAATATGATTTTTTGAAAACTTGCCAGAGTTCAATGATAAAACGAACTGATCCACATTATCATACCTGTTCCCTTTAAATACTTCACCTACCATTGTTGTAAGACTTCGGAAGCCATAACAGGTTCAATCTGTTCGAAGCTGTAAAATAACGGTCGTAAGCAATTTTTGGTCAGGAGCCCTACCGGCATTCCTAGGGTTTATTTACGCCCTTACTAGCTGTTAAACTTTTATTAAAGTATATTCAAATAGAGAATATTAGGAAAAAATCTTCCTTAATAAATGTTTGTTTTTCATCAAGAGATGAAGTTTCAAAGAAAAAAACGATAAGTCTATAAAGCCGGGAAATACAGACATTTGCACTGTACCGAAGGTCTTCTGTGGAAGGCTGGGTTGCGTATTCTATCGTAACCCTAAAACACTTAATGAAATCTTAAGATATCATATACATATTTTTTTTTTTTTTATTTCCTACCAATATTAGATAAGGAAAGTATTGCAATCGGGTCAAATTCCCGATATGCGGTTTTCGACGGATCTATACGTTAAAGAGCCCCCCGAGTCCGAAAAACACATTTTTAGCCATTGGTCTGTCTGTCTGTCTGTGCCAAGATTTTCTCGGAAACTACTGAACCGATTTTGTTGCTTCTTTTTTTATTTTGTAAGGTTTTGGCTATTTATGACTGTGACATAAATTCGATGCTCCATGCGCAATAGCTTGCACGAACAACATAAAATAAATGAAAAACATGTTTTTCTATAGACTGTAGCACAAAAACGGCTTTAACGATTTTGATGAAACATTCCTAAAATGTTCTTATAATTGTTCTTTCAATTTTCGTATATGGACTAAATTCCCGAGAAAATTTAGGGGAAAAAGTTATAAAGAAAAGAAAAATGTTATGGGGCCTAACTCCCTAAGTATATATTATACGGTAAAATTTATAATAAAAATTTTGAAAAATAATTAAATTACCAATAACACACAAAAAAAAATCATGTTACAGCTTATTCTATTTTTTACACATGTGTTAACTTATTACTTTCCTACCTATACTAGGTAAGGAAACTATAAAAAACTATAAAAATCGCTCATTTTGGACAACTATTAACGAAGTTACAGCTATTCTATTTCCAATGTAAGATTACGGGTTCATATCCTGGTGTCAGAAAGGGGTGAATGAGAGAAAAAAAGATGACTAAGTGAAAGTAAGAAAATCTGTTGCCCGCAAAACACAATCTTCACTATTTCCTCTACTTTTAACAGAAATTACTGTTTAACAATACTAAGTTATGACAGAAAGTTTTTGATCAGCAATATTAGAGTATTCAAATTTTTACGCTGATCTACCTTAAGCCGGTTTACATTGCTTTAGTTAATCAAATAAATCGTACTCAAATCTTTTCTTTGGTCAATTTTCAGGAAAATAAATCTAGTTCGATTTTTTTTTTTTGTTTCTTCATGAATATATGTAAAGATATAAAAACTTTTCTGAAATAGATAGGAAAGTTGTGTGAGTGGACACACCAGATACTTTCATCAACAGCTCCCGTTAGACCAAAATAACTGAAATTTGTTATATTATAGATTTTGTTCTCAGGCGGAATAAAACCATTTATATTTGGATAAATTTGGCCTAAATTTAGAATTGTAAAAACGGTCTTTCGTATGTTAAAGTATTAAAGTATTGCATATCTCTACAGCATCTCCTAATCAAATTGGAATTTCAAGTTATCATTTCGTTTGTATATTAACTTTGTGTTGTGTAAGTGCCCTTCAGGAGTCTAATTGCCATTTCTTTCAAGATGGTACCGGAAAAAACGTTTTTCTATAGACTGCAGCACTAAAACACCTATAACGTTTTTGATGAAACTTCCCATATGTCTTCGTATTGAAATAAACTTATATGAGAAGGAGTTAATCGGGGGGGAGGAGGGGGAGTGGTCAAATAAATACTAAATTAAAATATAGTAATTATTTTAATTTTTGCCGACGTTTCCACCCACTTTGCAGGTCGTCTTCAGGGCTACAAAAGATACAAAACATGTTGAAAAAAAAAATATATAAGTAGGTATAAAATAAGAAGAAGTTGTCAGATACAGAAATAAAATATGATATCAGAGATATAGTGGGTGACAATGTAGTTAAATATTAAGTATTATATACGTAGAATATACAAACAAATGGAAAATAAGTATGAATAGAAATAAAAATAAAGGAGAATATAGCATGTAAGTTAAAAGTAAACAGATTGCGATAAAAGATAAGGAAGACGACCTGCAAAGTGGGTCGAAACGTCGGCAAAAATTAAAATAATTACTATATTTTAATTTAGTATTTATTTGACCGCACCCCCCGATTAACTCCTTCTCATATTATATCAACGGTCAACAATCTCTAGATCATTATGAAATAAACTTATATATGCAATGTACTTCCTCAAAAAAATATTGAAAAACTTTCGAAGAATACGAAATTTTATTTGAGAATAACCTATATAGTGTGTATTTTTTCGTTAAATAATTATGTGTCCATTTTTAAAGTAAGGTTAGTTCACATAAAAAAAAAAATTGAAAACGTATATAATTTGTTGCAGAGATATGGCGTTTAGAATTTTGTCCATGTATTCTCTTGAAAAATCAATTAGTCTAGGTTGCATCAAGTAGTGTTTGTGTCAAGATGGCTTAATTTTTTTTTCTTGTATAGGATGTAATTGAGATACAACATTCAAGTTTTCGACCTTGAATGTTCACCATCTCTCTCTCCGCCTCAGTTTACTTTTTATATTTACTACAATTTAAGACCACCAAAGGTTCAGTAAACATAATTGGTTTTCAAAATTTGGCTAATTTACCTAAGTTTTAATTTGATTTAAAAATTTTAGCTATAATAATTTTCATGTTTTATCATGCGCAATTGTCTTTATATCTTCAATAACCTGTCTGACAAGAATCAGTAAATTAAACATCTATTCAATTTGACATTAATGGCATTAGAGAGTAGAGTGGAGGTTTGGTGGTTCGAGGGGAGTTCACTGGTCACTACCAGATGACCTAAGTTGAAATACAAAATTTATTTAAAGGAAGGAGATGGTCCGGGCCAACGGTCATAAATAGGCTAAATAGTGGCAAAACTATTTTATTAAAAGCCAACCTTTCGACCCGACTTTGCAGGTATTCTTCAGGGAGGTGTGTTCAATTAGGAGTTTCACTTTGAACTCAAGTGAAACTCCTAGTTCAGTTCTAAGTGAAACTCCAAGCTGAACACACCCCCCTGAAGAAGACCTGTAAAGTCGAGTCGAAACGTTGGCTTTTAATAAAACAGTTTTGCCACTATTTAGCCTATTTATGACCGTTGCCCCGGACCATCTCCTTCCTTTATAATGCAACCGTCATCTATTAAATATTCAAAATTTATTTAAGTGACACTTACATCAAATGCATACAAAAAGTGCCAAAAAAGTGAATGAAAACGTAAAAGAAAAAAGTGTTTCCTCCAATTCCAAGACCAGGAAAAAGACTGTGGGCAGGTCTAAACAACTACTGAACAAAAAAATGACGACAATACAACATTTGGTTTTCTACAACCTGGTAATTAAAAGAAACTCTGGTGTGGGCTTTAGACCACACGATAGAACTGAAAGCATCAACAAGACCAGATTAATAATATGAAATATAAATTATAAATAATAACTCCTTATAAACTGGATGAAATGCTGAACATTTCCAGATGCAGGTTCGATTTTTAATTGGTCGAAACCGGCCGACTTTACCTGTGGGTTACACATCGGAAATCTAATTCACCCACCACAAAAAAAATCCAAGACACCTAAAGAAGTTTTCAATAAAAAAAAATATTGCTTATTTGTAAAATCACAAAACAATAGAAATTTAACATAAATATTTTGCCTAGTCTTTAAAATGTTTGACCTTTATCGTATAACTAGCTTTACCCGGCCACGCGCTGCTGTGGCTTAGCCTGGCAAAATGAAATAGAAAGAAAATAGAAAGCACATATGAGTAGATTAGTAGCAAAGTAAACATCTGTCATTTTTAAAAAGTTGGGAAACAAATTTGTTTGTAAAATGGCTGCAATTGAAACTAATTCTAATTGTTTTTTTTTTCTCATGATTCAAATTGAACATTCATAATCATCTGAGTAAATACGCCGTCATTCATAATCATCAGAAACAGTCTGAGTTGAACATATAAAAATAAATTTAAAAATTAATTTAAAAAACCTAAAATAGTATTGACCTACATAAGGAGAATCATATAAATTCTTCAAATGATAATTTCAATTACTGTAGTAATTATAAAATTTTCTATTAATCAATAAAAAAAAAAAAAAAAATGCTTGCCGACGTTCGGTAGTGAGGAAGCAAAAGGAAACGGCCTTTTCTGATGAGAAAGCAGTAAATGTTTAAAACTCAATAACTCTGCAACGAACCGTCCGATTTCGTACATCGGACGATTCCGTCGATTTCATCGTAATATTTTTCAACTTGTTTTCAGGAAAGTATGTTATACACATAAATTAAAAGGGTTTCAAGGGGAAGACTTTTGCCAAGTCTCGTTAAAATCGGTAAAGCCGTTTTGGCACTACAGTTTATAGTGACACATTTTTTGCGGCTTTGAACAGAAAAACATTTACATTTTTATTTTTATTATATATATGAAATTATCGTAAGACAGAAGTACTATGCCAGAAACCTTCCCAGGAGTGTACGGAACAACTTCCCAAAGTTTCATGGCGATCGGTTGAATGGTTTAGTAATGCACTAAGGACAAACAGACGGACAGACAGACATACATTCATTTTTATATATATAGATGTCTATTAAAACTTACGCTTATGCCTCACAGGTCAGTATAATAAAACTCAAAATTAACTTCTGATAATTATTTTTTAATTATCTTGGCTTTATGAAGTTTATGACCTGTGAGCCGTAAAAGTGTAAATAGATAAATATTTCGTACAATATGAATCTAATAGCAAATTACAAATATTCTATTATTATAAAATTATAATATATTCAGTAATCCATCTTTTTTTTTCTCCCCTTCCTCACCTTTTAGGCTATACGGGTTTTTTCTCTAGCCGAAGGAGAGGGCGGTAATCATGCCCGAGTCCATCCGACATCTGGATTTGAACTATTTGGTTTATCAACTGGCTGCGGGGCAACGTGTCGATCGTAATTAGTAATCGATTTAAGAATGTTCCCAAGGTCCGTAATATCACCTCACATAGCCGCAATTTTTTTTCAGCACTCAGTTGTCTCCTGTTGTTCCATGCTGATGACAATATTAATCAGGTAGCTGCCAAGGGGGCAGATGGGGAAAGTCGCCTAGAGGAAACCGAATTTCCCCGAGTAATAACTCAAGCGAAGGGACATCTATGAAGACCAGAAATGAGAAATGCCGTTGAGGAGCTAATGAAGAGGTTGAAGAGGGGCTGGACTAAACGGTAACAGACACTCCTCACCCACCGCCTCCTCTCAAAATCTTTATGAGATCCAACCGCTTCCACTCATTTTTTGTATTGTTTTCTTTCTTTTTTTTTCATCTCCGACGTCTCGTTTTTTAAATGGCGATTTATTTGCGGAATGCTTTCCTCTCAGTAATTCTTTGTGAAGCGGTATTCGTGGAATAAATTTTAATAAAACATGCAAAAAAACAAACAAAAAAACGGAGTATACTTATTAAAATGCTAAATAATTCAAGTATTTTAAACTCACTTGTTTTCGTTTGATTTACTTAATTTTTTTAAAGATATCGTTTCGCACAAAAATGAGAAAGTTTGTTTCTTTATTTTGGTTTTATTGAAGGGTAAATATAATTTTGTTTTCCTTTCATTTAATAGCATAGAAAGTCAATAAAAAATGTGCGAATTTAATATTTTTAACTCGAGTATGGTGAAGTCCTTTCTACTTCTAATTTATCATTTTTTTTCATTAGTCCAAATTTGTTTCTATGAATGATTTGAGACAAATACTAAAATAATAACAATATATTCTCTTTTTAAATTATAACGCTTGTATTTCATCTAATAAATGTATAGTAAAACTAAAAAATCTAGTCTGTCCACTCACACGACTTTTCTGTCTATTTCAGAAAAGTTTTTATATATTTAAATATTACCATTAAGAAACAAAAAAAATTTAATTAGTTTTATTTTCCTAAAAAATTATCAAAGAAACGATTTGAATACGATTTCGTTGATAAACTAAAGCAATGTAAACCAGCTTGTGGAAGATTGGCGTAAAAAATTCAATACCCTCTAGTATTGCTAATCAAAAACTTTTTTTACTTTAGCCTAATATTGTCAAACAATAATTTCTGTTAAAAGTCGAAAGGAAAGTGAAACTTGTGTGATGCGGGCAACAGATTTTCTTACTTTCACTTAGCCATCTTATTTCTCTCATTCACCCCTTTTTTCTCTTATTCAATTACCTTTCGAAATTTTTCATATAAATTTTATCGTGGAATACACACTTAGTAAGTTAGGCCCCAGAACATTTGTCTTTTTTTTTTTTATAACTGTTTTTCCTGAATTTTCTTGAGAATTTAGAAAACTGCTTGTCGTAAATTTGACCCGATCGCAATACTTTCCTTGCCTATTATAGGTAAGTTCCTAAAAGCATTGCAGTTTCTGCAACTACTGATATTAAAAAAAAGAAATATATGTGATTCCATTACTGCATCCGATTTATATCGGATAAATTGATATTTATAAAGTTTCTTTCTTCATGGAGGTCAATTTTACTAATGACCTACCAATTATTTTAAGAAGATAGGCAAGTATATTCCACTGAGCGAAGGAATAAATAAAATTGTCTCAACAGATTCAATAAGTTGCCATTTTATTTTTAATACTTCTTCCTTGAAAGGGGGAACAGACGTATCTCACACTGATTATGCCCATACCCTTAAGTATGGCCAGGACCCTAGTCAATTTTTTTTTTAGTGAAATTATTTTTTATATAAAACATATTAATCCGCAAAAACAACCCCTTTTTATCAAGGCATTATCATCCTGATAAAATTCTACACAATCTAAAATTTTTATTTTAAAATTCTCGAAAATGGGGCGTTTTCAATATGGAGGTCGGTAAACTTTGTCTATTTAATGAGGTACTAAAATTCACAAACATCCAATCGTAAGAAAAAGGCGGCCTACAAAAATATTGGGCCGTTTGGCGTGACCTATACGCCGAACATGTCTAAATACCGTATAGGTCAAAGAGCCCAATATTTTTCAAGGCATTTTCCATTCTATTAATTTGTATATTTTTCTAATATTTGATGTAAAAATTCTATTTATGCTGATACAAGTAATAATATTTCAACAATTTGATTACGTTTTCAAGGCACATTTAATAGTTGGCGAAGCAGGCCTCTTTTTATCAAATTATTAACACTCTTCTGAAACTCCGTGACTTCAGCCTTCATTTTATCGTAACCAACAACTTTTTTACCCAAAGAAAATTCCCAGGAACGAGGCGTTTTTCCGATTTAATTAATTAATTGAATGAGGTCGTGAAAACTCATGAATACTCATTTTCTTTCCACTTGAACCGTAAAATAATTATATCAAAAAATTGAGAAAAAAATAAAACCTGCAAAAATATTGGCCGTTTGGTGTGACCTCTACCAAAAACAAAACCAAAATAACAAGCTTATTTACGCTAAAGAGAAAAGAAAACCGTTTCGATTTTGAGAATTTTAATTTGGAAAAATTAAAAAATCCATCAATTAGAAACCAATTCGAGCTAGATGTTAAGAATAGGTTTGAAGCTTTAGAGCTTCCTGACGAGGACCACGAGGATATTGACAAGTTATGGGTAGAGATCAGGGATAATATAAAAGCGGTCGGTAACTCGTGCCTAGGAAAAAAGGAAACTAAGAATAACAAACCATGGTTTGATGAAGATTGCTTAAACATGTGCGAAAAAAGAAAAGCCGCTAAATTAAAAGCTCTAAATAATCCTAGCGAAGACAATCTGGAATACTTCCGAATCTCAAAGAACGAAACGACAAAATTGCTCAAAAATAAAAAAAGGGAGTATCTTAAAAATAAAATAATTGAAATAGAAACTAATAGAATCGAAAATAACGTAAGAGACATGTACAAAGGTATAAACAGATCACGTAAATATGTAGGGCCCGTAACGTCTGGAATTAGGGATGATAATAACAATATTCTGACCGATCCGGTTGACATATTGAATAAGTTTAAGGACCACTTTGACAATATTTTAAATACGGGAAATTATGATCTGTGTCCTCCTTCTGAGTACCAGAGTGCTGAACCGTTAATAGAAGGACCAAGTAAAGAGGAAGTTGAAGTAGCTATCGGAAAATTAAAATCATATAAAGCAGCGGGAATCGATAATATTCCTACTGAACTAATTAAGGCATGCGGGGAAGCTGGAGTTTCTAAAATACATCGGTTGGTTAAAAAGATCTGGGTGAACGAGAAATTACCTGAAGAATGGAAAGAATCTATTCTTATTCCGATTCACAAAAAGGGTCCGAGGACGGATTGTAATAACTATCGAGGAATTTCACTCCTTCCGGTATGTTATAAAATATTCACTTCAATCTTAACCAGTCGAATCACGGAATACGCCGAGGAAATTATCGGAGACTACCAATGCGGATTTAGACGGAATCGTTCGACTATTGATCAAATATTTTCTTTACGGCAAATATTAGAGAAAAAATTGGAGTATAACGGTATTGTTCACCAGCTGTATATAGATTTTAAAAAGGCTTACGATTCTATTGACCGCCAGAAACTGTATAATATTCTAATCGAGCAGGGGATTCCAAAAAAACTAGTAAATCTAGTCAGGATGTGCTTGACGGAGACACTCAATAAAGTTAGAATCGGTAATAATTTGTCCGAAAAATTTGAGGTTCGTTCGGGCTTAAAACAGGGGGATTCTCTTTCGCCTGTCCTGTTCAATTTGGCATTAGAACATGCCATTAGGGAGGTAATGCGAACCGAGAAAGGGTTGGATCTGGGCGGGACAACATCCGTGCTGGGCTATGCTGATGATCTGGTACTGTTAAGCGAAGACGTTGAAACTATAAAACTAAATACGACAACGTTAATGAAAGCCGGGAAAGAACTAGGACTCGAAATAAACGTGGATAAAACAAAATATATGGTTAGCTGCAAAAATGGCGATACTACTGGTGACATCGATATAGATGGTAATATGTTTGAACAGGTAGATAAATTTAGGTATCTAGGTTCAACGATAACTAGAAAAAACGAAATTGAAGAAGAGATTAAGGTTAGACTGAAGGCGGGAAATGCTTGTTATTTTTCTGTGACAAAACTACTTAGTTCGCGCCTCTTGTCCCGGAACTTAAAAATTAGAATCTATAAAACAATTATCTTGCCTACAGTTCTTTATGGATGCGAAACTTGGCCGCTTACATTAAGGGATGAGCAGCGTCTTAAGGTTTTTGAAAATAAAGTATTGCGTAGAATATTCGGACCGAAGAAGGATGAGTTAACCGGAGAGTTCAGACGGTTACACAACGCCGAATTGCGTGAGCTGTATCCGGGTAATATAATTGATGTAATTTCATCGCGGCGAATCAAATGGGCTTGTAAAGTTGTTGGGCTTAGTAACGAGAGAATTCCTAAAAGGTTAATATTTGCTGTGCCGAATGGTAAGCGTCCGAGGGATAGACCGAAGCGAAGGTGGGAAGATTGCATTAAAGCCGATCTGAAGGGACTGGGTTTGGACGGCGAACGGTGGAGGGAGGTGTGTAACAAGCGATTGGTGGTGTCGGCATCGAACCTTCGGGTTCGCTAAGCCTTATTATTATTATTATTATTATTTACGCTAAACGGCACAATATTTTTGTATGGCACCTTTCTTTCTCGATTTTCTGATCAAATTGTCTTACAATTCAAGTGGAAATCAAATAAGTATTGATGAGTTTTTAGAATCTTATTAATTTAAAGAGAAAGCGCCCCATTCAGGAAATTTTCGTAGACAATAAAGTTGAAGGTTACGATAAGATGATGATATTTACCAACTTTTTGACAGATGTTAATAATTTTATAAAAAGGGGTCTGTAACGCGGACTATACATAAGTATCAATATGTTATTATAATTTGATTAATTGATTTAACGCATAAAAAACATTGATTTAAACTTTATGTATGAATTAAAGTTCTCTTTATTTTTAATATTTATTTAAGCAATTATAAAATTGTAATGGTTAATTCTTAATGATTCCTTGGTCACTAGATCATATGAAGACTGTAGATGGGTAATATCATTGAAAGAAAAAAATCATTAATCATTAAATTTGACATGGTACTTGAAATGAAAAAAACGAATAAGAAGCAAAATGAGATGTAAAATCAAAGCTAGCAATTTTTTGTTTTAGATACTTCATGACTAGCAGAGGTAAAAATTATTTCACATCATTTATTTAGTTTGAAGACATTTTTATTGGTACCTACTTTCTCGATTAGAAACGTCTGAGGGTGACTTTAAACTGTACATTTTACAATAGTTTAAAAATCAAGTCTTAAGCTACATGAACAATTTTTGCAATAAAATATAAATATTTCTGATTATTTACGTCTTTCAGATAAAAAAAAATATATCAAATTTATTGCTAAATTTTTAAACTTGTGAAATATGGCAAACCTCCAGTTTTCGGCATCCTTGAGGAAACTTTAAAATGTGTTTATCCCGTTTTCAATTGCGTTGGTACTGGATTCAACACTTTCGGTACTGTTAAGTCAGTCAAGATCTCTAATTTATTTATCTCTAACGTTATATAGGTATGCACGTGTTTTTGCTTAGTTTTAATTTTCTTATGTTTAGTTTATTTTATTTGATTTATTCTATATACTTTTTGATTATTATTTATTGTTATTTTTCATATATTTATTTTATGTTTTTTGTACATATAGTGTGAATATTATCCTACCTCACTATAACTAATGTCCAAGTGACAGATTGTTGTAATACTGAATAAATAAATAAATAAAAAAAAGTTTCAAAATACATATGTGAAACAATGTCTTTATTTATTTTTTTATAGTAAAACGTAAAAATGTAAAAATATATGCTTTTTTCGGCACCTCTTACCCATTTTTCAAAAACATAAAAAAATAAATTTGGTAATCTTCAGAATAAAAGAACTACAATGATATTGTGCAGGTGTGTGTGTGTGTGTTTCTAGCTAAACATGTATGACACGTCCTTCCTCGGAGACACCTATAGGGTTTCTAATCTCTAAGCGATTTTTACGAATTATAAAACTAAATAAATAGTGGTAGATGCTAGAATACGCGAGTGCAGGATAGAATCTCGCACCAAATGAGCTCCTTTCGCTAACTCTAGACCATTCCCATCATTTGATATTCTTCAATAACTACAGTGAGTTTCGAAAACTTGGTGCGGGTCCGATAAATAGGGTTTTGCCTTAGTTTATTTTAGGCCTGAGACTACCTTGGTTTAGCTAAATATGAAATTTTTAATATCGTTCATATTGTAATTGTTTCGAATAGTTTGCTAGAAACCTTCTTTTAAAAAACACGTATTTTAATGCGTTAATATAAAATAAAATTAAAATAAATGATAGTAAAATTATAATAAAATAAAATTCATTGTTCTGGTTTGCATTGGACTCTCCGAAGTTCGGAAATATCACAATTATCTTCTTCTTTTTTCACTTCTTTTAAGAGTTGATTCCATAAATATTCTGAAATAAGCCATTTCGTAAGCTGCCCTAATGAGAATATTTCTACAAAATATTGAAAATTCAGCCAAGCCACTAACATTTTTTTTTACCATATAATATTATAAAGAACAAAACATTATATGAAACTTAACATTCAGGAAAAAGAAAAAAACAGGCATTTTTCAAAAACTTTCAGAACACAAGTCAAATTCAATAGTCATTTTTTTTTTAATGTTGTTCAGCACCACCATTGAAACAAAACAATTTTTTTTGTACATTATAATCATCATTCAAACAGCCGATCGCAAAAAAAATTGAAAATTATAATTACAAAGGTAATAATAAATATAAAAATAATTAGTAATTAATTTATTTTTCTTTTTTTTATTGAATAAATCACATTACATCATAGCTCATTATTTTTGTGTATAAATGATTCAGTGGCGTTCAGGCAGAAGACGATATTTAATTTTTATAAATGATTTCAAGTATATTTGTGCTTTCGACGTCATACTTCGCTTACACTTAAAGTCGGATTTGAGTATTGAATATTAAAAAAAAAATTGCTTCATCTATTTTATATTTCGAAAAACAATTTCTGTTGTAATTTCCTAAAAATAACACGACAGTTCACCTAATTTTAATAAAAATAAGTTTTACATAAATAGTTAGATTAACTTTAAAATATTTTGTAAAAATATACTATAACTTTTCTAACTAGATAACATTTAATGTAAAAATTTATATTTCAATCATTTTTTTAATTACTTTCAGTACTTTCAATAGTTTAAATTATGAAAATGTGATCATTAAAACTATTTTACCATCAACAAAATAAGCACCCTACCAAGCCCTGAATGAAAAAAAAAAATTAAGTCAACAAAAATCTTTATTATAACAAGTTATAAAATAAACTTCAATAATGAAAAAACAAACTGTGAATTTAATGCATTCATTTTTTTTAATAGTAAAGTATATGTTATATTTTAATTTCATTAAAAAATAATAAAATATCGACAACAAATAATAATAATGTTGTAATAATTATAATGTTGAAATAAGAAAATTTTTTATAGTAATGTTTTTAATTCAATATCAGACGGGATAAAATTGCTTATTGTAAATTATAAGGACTGTTTTTTATCATGATTTATAAATATTGTTTTTACAAACTATGTCACTGTATTTTCTTTTTTTCTTTTTTGATAAGTTCATTAATTCTATTTTTTTTTTATTAATTATATAAAATATTCAATGGTATTTCGTATGCAACTGTAATTTTTATTTACATAAAATATATATATATATATATTGTTGCTTATAGATACAATTTTTTTTACAGCAACGTATCGGTCGATAATTATAAAATATTTGATATTTATGAAGATTCGTCATACTTATTTTTTTTTTTTGGAAAATTAATATATTTTTTTTAAATCTTAAGACTTACGCGAGATGGAGAATGGAGATTCGACGCGGATTGGCCGGCACCCAGGCACACACTGACCTAGGAGGACTTCAGCGCGCAACCTCTGCGCGGTTCTTTCACACCCAAAACAGGGTAAGCCAACATCCCAACCATAAGAAGTAAATACATTATAGGACAATATCGACCAGATAACGTAGTATATCACTGCAACCTATCTTTAAAAATAATTAGAATTGTAATACTTTGAGAAATACAGTCTACCTTTCTTATATTTCAAAAAAAATAAAATTAGAAAATGATTGGGCAGGCATATCGTGCCTTAAAAATACTGAGTAAAAAAAATCTTTTAAATACAGGCTGTCACAGGCGATCTTCGGGGGAGATTTCGACCTGAAGCCCTCCCTCTTCTCTCCTTCCTCCCCCCCAAAAAATGGTAAAATGTAATTATGTTTAATGAAAAAAAATATTAAAAAATTATTTCTTAAAGTATTATTGCTCGCGTTACATTACATTTAATAGGGGACTTCAAGTATCCCTTAAACACCATTTCGTATTGGTAGTTAGTTTATTTTTTCTCTGCAAACTAATTATCGTTATATATATATATATAAATATATATGAAGAAAAAAATACCTATCGGGCTGAAGCGTTCCCAAAATTAAATCCTGGATCCGCTAGTAGGTTGAGTCGGGAGGAACTGACCAAACTCCAGGAGTGGGTTGCACCAAGGAAAATAATTTTAATTTGGCGGATTAATAGTAAACGAAATTTCACAAATAAACAATATTTCATACATGTATTAATTACCATTATGACCATCAATGCGACTTTAGACAGAACCGTTCAACTATTGATCAAATATACTTTTACGGCAAATGTTGGAGAAACAATTAGAGTATAACGGCATTGTTCATCAGATGTCGATGTCGATATCAAAAAGGCTTACGATTCAATTGACCGCCAGAAGCTGTATATTATTTTAATCGACCAGGGGATTCCAAAAAAAAAAAAATAGTAAATCTAGTTAGGATGTGCTTAACAGAAACTCTCAGTAATTATTTATTCGAAAAGTTTGAGGTTCGTTCGGGCTTAAAACAGGGTGATTACCTTTCATTTGTCCTGTTTAATTTGGCATTAGAACGCGTCATGGGGGAAGTAATGCGTAACAAAAAAGAGTTGAATCTGGGTGGGACACTAGCGGATCCAGGATTTAATTTTGGGGGGGGCTTCAGCCCGAAACCTTTTTTTTTCATAAAAATAACGATAATTACTTTGGAAAAACAAAAAGAAACTAGCTACCTATATGAAATGGTGTTTAATTTACTCCTTAAGTACTTTTAAATGTAATTACACGAACAATAATACTTTAAGAGGTATTTTTTTAATTTTTTCCCCATAAAACATGGTTATATTTTTCCATTTTGGGGGAGGCTTCAGCCCGAAAGCCCCCCCCCCCGTAGATCCGCCCGTGGGGTGGGATAACACTCGTGCTTGGCTTTAAATATTTTTTATTTATTTACAATGCTCAAAACAATTTCGTTGAACAAAACTATCTAGCTTCTTACTTTTTATTTTATTATTGGGATACCTTATTAAATAGTAGTCCTTTACATTTATGTATTTATATCATACATATGTTCGATGTATAATATCCCAATTAAAGATCCTATGCCTATTAAAAAATCTTTGTAATTTATTATTTTTCAATATTCTGTTTCAAATATTATGTAAGGGTTAAATGATTGAAGATCTCAAGTTGTTGAAGATCTCGAATTATTGTAAGAATACATAAAATTTATCAGTTTTTTTTTTTAAATCTATCAGTTCATAAAATTATAGAATTCCATAATTGAATTCTCACAGGTTGACTTAGGATTCGGTCCTGTTAAGCGAAGAAACGGAAACTATAAAACTTAATACGACAACGTTAATGAAAGCCGATAAATAACTAGGGATCGAAATAAACACTGTGAGACAAAATATATGGTTCGCTGCAAAAATGGCGATAATTCCGGTGATAGCGATATAGACAGTAATATATTTAAACCCGGAGAGAAGTTTAGGTATCTAGGATCTACCATAATAAGAAAAAACGAAAGCGAAGAGGAGATAAAGGATAGGCTGATATTTTTAGGTTAGGCGGAAACGTTTGTTATTTTTCTGTGACAAAATTACTTAGCTCGCGGCTCCTGTCCCGGAACGTAAAAATTAGAATCTATTAAATCATTATCCTGCCTACGGTTCTTTATGGATGCAATTACATCAAGAGATGAGCAACCTCTTAAGGTTTTAGAAAATTAAGTATTGCGTAGAATATTCGGACTGATATGGATGAGTAAACCGAACAGTTCAGACGTTTACACAACGCTGAATTGTATGAATTTTATCCGATTAATATAATTGAGGTCATTAAATCGCTGCGAATTAAGTGAGCTTATAAATTGCTGGAATTAGTAACGAAAGGATTCCTAAAAGGTTAATATTTGCTGTGCCGACTGGTAAACGTCCAAGAGGAAGACTAAGGTGAAGGTGGGAATATTGCGTTAAGGCCGATCTGACGGGACAGGGTTTGGACGGCTACCGGTGGAAGGAGGTGTGTAGGCAGCGATTGGAGGTATCGGCATCGAACCTTCTGGTTCGCTTAGCCTTTTATTAAATTATTATTATTAGGAATGGAAATAGTAAAGATGTAATAAAATGGTGTGGCCGAACGGACTAATGTGTGTTCACAGCATCGCGCGTTGCCTGACAACATGATAACCAAAGTTGGAGACAGTAAAATTTCGAGTTCGCGTCACGGTGCCTAGGGATCTTTTAAATTCTCCGCCCTCGCCCCATGGCCCGGTTAAACCTCCGTATGCATAAAAAGGCGACGAGATAGGGGAGGAATAAAGAAAAAAAAAATGAAAAATCAGTGTTTGGTGATTATTTCCTTTTCACTACTTTCGATTCAATTACTTAATTCTATTATCTGTTCTAAAGTTATTAAACTTTATTAGGACAAAGTTTATGGAATCTATATGTATATTATATTATACTTATATATGTAAATAGTTAAAATAAAATTATGGATGATAAGAAAAAAATTAAACTTTAGAAAACACGAAAACCTACATCAAAAAAGCTTTAAAATGAAACTCCATTCCATAAAAAAACTAAACCTCCTACATAATATATTTCCTAGCATACGAGTATAATTTAAATTGGGGATTTGGAAAACAAATATTTTTTTTTTTTAATTAATAAGATGAATCTTTATTTTTGTATTCATAAAATTAAGATTAAAACAGAAGATTGCTCATAAAGACATTAACATGAATATGAGGTACTGTAAAAGGAAATTTGATAGATATAAGAGATAAAACTTCTATGAAACCGGGCAAACGTTTAATCCAATATTTATTTCAAACATTAAGTATAAGTATTAATTTTTTCTAACCAAGGTAATAAATTAATCTGCGATGAAGTTTCATTTAACATATTCCCTTCTTGAGGAGGACCTCTCTTATTAACTAAGTAATATAAAAAAATAAAAATAAACACATAATTTATTTTTAGGATAAAAAATATAATAGTCTATTAAAAAACAAAAACAAAGTTAAACTGTTTCTACAGAAACAAATCGCTGATATTACTTTAATCTATTTTTTCGACAAAAATAAAAATTATATAATATATAAACCTACTTTATCGGTACATGCCTGGAAGACTTACGGTTCATAAAAAATTACGTAATTAAAGAAGCTGCGATATTTTCAATCGAAAGACTAGTAATCCAAACAAAAGAAGTAAACACGTAACCTATTTTTTTTTCACCTCCTACCTCATCATTCCTGGGTCTGCCAAAAAATAAATTTCAATTTCCCCAGGCCGGAATCGAATCAGTATAACCATCTAATCGAGACGCATTCTTTTCTTCATTTGCCCTAGTGATTATAATATGAGCCTATCAGTTGACAGAATGTCTACTTTCAATTTCAACATTTTTATTATTAATTTTAGTGATGTTTTCAATGAGAAAATGTATACCTTTATTCACAATTCTGTATTTCAACACTGCCATCACCTACTCTGAAATCAACTCACTGTATGTACAGATATTATAACTTTTCCAACTAGAAATATCACTAAAATGACTTTACTCAAAAATTTTGAAATTGGAGTTAGTTATTCTGTCAACTGAAAGGCCCATTTAACAGAGTCTTGCAAGGAAGTCTTTTTTATTTATTCCTCCCCTTCCGCTTAAGACGATTTCCGGATCAAAGAGGCAACCTTATAAAGGTAAAGGTGCTGCTTTTTTTCTCAATTTCATAATCTTTCTATCACCGTCTGATTTTTCCTTAAGCTTTGGAAGGCTAACAGATTAAATTTAAAAGATTAAATGATTTAAAAGACTATATAATGAACTTGAACTACAAATCCGAAAATTCAATAAGAAAAACTTTGATACTTTCATGGACCGTTTATCGATTGAGGATGGAAGCTTGTGGAAGTACACAAAGCAGCTGTGAAAACATCGAGAGATGTCGGTTCTTCAACGAAAAAGAAATAGTGCGAAAGGTCTTGTACAACAGAGAAAAATATGAACTACTTGCAGGTTGTCATGTATTTGTATTTTCATCACTTTCTGACATTACACGTTCAGATCAATGAGACTTGGTACTTAATACTTTGGACACCACATTTCACCTCCATGCCTCTACCTAACCACCTCTTTTGTTCAGTACTTCACAAGATGAAAAGTCATACAATTACCTAATATAAAAGATTCAGATTAAATGAAGGATTAAATGACTGCCGAGGTGCTACAGCAGATTCCCGGGAGAGCTCCAGAGTATATATAACTGTATATTACGAACTAAATAAAGTCTTCATTAAATGGAAATATTCAATCGGATATATTTCTTGCTTATATCTGGAATAAATGCCAAAACAGTTATTTGATAGAAATTTCGTAATGATACATAGAAGAGACAAAGACCTATTAAATTCCCTCATCATTCGGTTTCCTTCCAGTACGTTCTAAACTTTTGGAAAAGTTAATATACACACGGCCATGTGACCTTCTCATCCTTTGGGTGTATCGAAATGGATTAAAGTAGGTATGCGTATAGATTTATTTTTTGTATAATTTTTAGGTTCGACGAAAAATTGAGTAAAGTAATGTCAACCATTATTCTCTTCAGAGACATTAGTTTCATTTTGACGTGTTGGCAACCAATATATTTTTTTTTTCCATATGTCATTATAATATTTTTATATTTTGAACATAAATTATTGGTTCGATTTTATTTTTTTTTTTTATATTTCTTTCATATTAAGTTAAGTTCCTCTTCAAGTTGTATATATGACTGATGGAAAAATGTATGAAAAGTAAGAAGAAATTATTAGTTTTTTTCTTATTTATTTGTTCAATAATATAACATTCTGTCACTTAAGACAATGGTTATAGTGAGTAAGATCATATTCACAATATGTGTACAAAACAATATAAAATAAATATAAGTAAAATAACAACTAAATAATACTAAAGAAATATATACAATAAATAAAATTTAAAAAACTTAAAGATTAGTAAATTTAAGAAAACAAAAAAAACACATCCACACCTATATGTACTATTTACAATACCAATCAGGCGAGGGAACTCCGAGGCAAGCTCGTCCCTCCAACTATGGAGGGAAAAGTAGGACCCCAGGAGATTCCTGCGCTATTCTCTCAACCGCGTCGTTGGTACTACACACTGGTAAAGGCAATGGGGATTGATCGAGAAAAGATGATATTTATAAAAAATTGTTGAAATGAGATCACTTCTGTTACAAAAAATTATTTCTCTAATTTTTCTCTAAAAAAAGTAAACAATATCAGCAGTAAGAAAGAAAATACATACAAGTTTTTAACATTTTGGAACAAAATTAAGACATTATTTTTTTAATTTTCCTTCATAAAAAAGGTTTTCACAAATGAAAAATAAACAGAGATTATAAATTAAAAATTATAAATAAAATAACTGAGTTAGCTATGGTTTTCTTTTTTTTCATTTCTCAAAAGTGGCAATCATAAAATTATTTCCTCCTTGTTACTCCCTATTCAATTAAATATTAACTAGTTCTAATTGAATAGAAACAAATGTTTAATGTGCGCTTGGTTAAGGTGCA
This sequence comes from Nezara viridula, assembly GCA_928085145.1. Classification (NCBI taxonomy): domain Eukaryota; kingdom Metazoa; phylum Arthropoda; class Insecta; order Hemiptera; family Pentatomidae; genus Nezara; species Nezara viridula. Next base: position 110,632,012 of record OV725079.1, on the reverse strand, counting down.
CAAATGTTGTTTCTATAACACTATTCTTTACGAGATAAATTTGAAATTTTGATTCAATCACCTGCAATTTGTCTTCTCTTAGTTAAAAATACACAGAATTTATTTTTAGGTTTTTAATTATATAAAAAAAACTGATCAACTCAAAACCTGCGTGTCTATTACTGATGCAATATACTTCTTAAGTTTTATGAATAATTAACTAATTGACTGAATAGAAAAAAATTCTATGAAAGATTAAATTTTCTGAAAAAACTATTTGCAAACATCTGCCATCAGAACTAAAGCTGTGGTTCACATTAATTTTGAAAACCGTACATTTACTTTCAATTTCACAATATCTAATTTTCATTTGTAAATACATATCTGTTTGTGTGGAAATCTCAAATTAAGGGTGTACAATGCAATGATAAAGCCAGTTCTAATGTATGTATTGTGAGCATGGATGCCCATATCCATGCCCCCCAAGATCGATGGCGAATGAACCTCTCCCTCTTAGCCCTTTCCAAGATATTTAATTGCTCTCCTCTTCTTGAAAATGTTAGAAATAAAAGTTTCTTCATATACAAGTATACTTACTGAGGTTTGTTTATGTATTCCCTTTGTTCATCTTGCGCCATGAAACACCTGGGTACTCCTGGCTGTGAGACCTGGACACTAATCAGCACTCTAGATTATTATTGAAAGATTTGAGAAAAAAATCCTCCTCAGAAAAATAAACGAAGCGATCTGAGATCAGAGTAGTTACACATGGAAAGACCAAATAAATAACTGCTTACAGAAACTGGTCAATCAATAACCCATGGCATGAAGGCACGGAGATCAAAATGAGCTCATGTTGATCGTAGCAATCCATCTGGAAGCCTCTACGTTACAATGAATGCCTCAATAGAAGACAAAAGACCACGTGGAAGGATAAAAAGCAGATGCATAGATAGAATCAACAAAGATGCAATAGAGCTGCGTTAAGATAATTGGAAAGTAATAGCCCAATATAGACAGATATACAGCAGGCGGCAAAAGATCTATATGGTCTGTAATGGCAACAGAAAAAAAAAAGGATATATATATATGTTTGTGTTATGTTGTGATTAATAATAATAGGAATTGGTGGGCCCTGGATTCTAATAAATTATTAACCTTTGCCTAGATATGTCACTTTGCTGAATCCTAAATATTATCAGACATAACTCAGCAATGCAACACTCCCATTTCATTAACTGCTCTTATTCCAATTGCTCAAAATCTACATATATCTGGTCACACAATATATGCAGGTCAACTAGGATTTTATTTTTCTAAAAGACCCTTCACCCTAAGTAAAGTATAAACCAAAGGAATGGCTTCGATATTATCGATCAGCTGTCAGAGAACCTCTTCAGCGATCATCTGTTGGGTCTCCATGGAGATGGCACCCCAAACCATCCGGGGCCCATCAACGAGACCCTTAGCCATAGAAACTTATCGGGCTAAAACTCCCTCTAACAATCTCCCTCACCTTCTCGATATTTCATTTTAATAATTTTAAAGAAAAAAGCGCTATCTTTGAATATGCTATCTTTAAGAATAAACATCTTCACAAACTCTGCTCTTAATCACATATCATATAATCGTAATGTCAGATTAAGCACTGACATGTTGGTAACACTGTGTGTAAGCTCATGAATGAACAGCTAATTTGATATTAGAGACGACTTTTTTGATTTTGCGGAATGTTGTCACTCTTGCAAACTATCAAAACATTGCGTACATATATAAAACTTAACATTAATTTTTTTTTACATTATCAAAACGATCTTCTTCGACAATATTGTGTTCCTCTATCGAAGTGTTGGTGTAATTTATACATTAACAGTCTAACAGACTGCAATCACTAAAAGTAATAGGCGTAAATACCTCCATAGACTGCAAGATCAAGGAAGTCTCAGTCTTAGTTAGCATGAACTATAGCACTGATGCTAAGAAAGTGACTGCATAGCAAAGGCGGATTCAATAAAGGCAGAGAATCCGAAGATGCCCTTTTACTAGTTATGAACGATACCTCGAGTATTCCTGTGTTTTCTAGTGAAAGGGAGAGAAGTTGGATTGACATGATGCATTGCACACTCTGAAAAACCGCATCATCAATATTCGATCTGAAAGGACCTATCAAACGACAACTTTTAGGCTAATGAAAAAATCCGTTATTCGTACGGTATCCAAAAAGTTTATTAAAGCCGAAGAGGGGTATTGTATTTCCTTCTGGTCACAGCTAGAGGAAAAAATAAAAGGCCAAGAATGGAGACAACAGGTGAAGATAGACGACTTGAAACAAAGTGCCAAGGGTCGCTGGTGGTACCGGTGGTACCATCGAGAAAACGTACCAGCACCGGAAGATTTATCTGCGGAGGAAAATTTCTAAAAAGCCCGGCGGCGATAACAGAGGTGTAACTGCGATAATAGTGTAATTGCAGTACACTTGGTGAATCTAAACCAGGCTTAACGAGTCTAAGTACGAATTCATTGGCTGTTGAATCACCAAAGAATCCACGTGATTTCGATACAGGCATTGGAAAAGTTGACTCAGCAGCAAGTGATTACTTGCAAGTGTGGGGATCCCAAGGCACCTACTCTGGAAGATGCAGCAAACATTTTTATGGCAGAGCTGTGATGTCAGGAAATCACTTCAGGAAACAAATGAGGTTCTGTTGATAAACTTTATATCACAAATACCAAACACACTTTTCCTCCTCTACATAAACATCACACCATCAGGAACAAAGGACTACTGCTCTCTGGGTAACCTCACCCAAGTCAACCTACCTTTGTTTATAACAACTACAGTGCTGCCAGATAGCATGCATTAACTCTACACATTCCAAACTGATTTAAAATAACAAAACAAAATTTAAAATATTCAATACAAAAATTTACATGCTGAATCAATAATTTATTAACGCTTAATAAACTACTTTAACAAATCTTTTCTGTTTCTTTTTTTAGTCTTGATAAGATCACTGACTAATAACATTCCAAGATACACTACTCTTCTTAGCTGTTTTTTTTTCTTCTCTTCCAATTTTGGAAAACTTCTTTAGAGGACAATGAAGAATTATTCGTACCACCAGTTGTTACTTTTACTCATCTCCTTGTACTTTTCTGACTAAGAGCTGGTTCTGAAGGGGACCTTTGGTTGACGACAGATCTGATACTATAACTTGTGATGATCCTCGGAAGACTGTTTCGAGCAGCAGGTGTGACAGATGTTTTTACTCCAGGGGTTAATACAATGCGTGGAATTATTGTTTTAACTGGTACTGATCCGGTCTTCTTGGTAGAGCAATCATCTGGACGACCCCTTAGTAAACTATTGTAATGGATCAAAGATATTCCAGCTTGCCCTGAATGGTGAGACTCACTCGCACTAGAGTCAAAGCACTGGAAAAGACCCTCCCTCTCGTAGGTGTTCTCGGCATAGAACAGGTCTGTGTTTTATTTTGGCCAATAACTGTCCAACTTCGCTTAGTTTCTGTGGCTATCAAATTTTCAGTTATTGTTTCTAACCTTCCTGGCAGGTTTTGTCCCATGACATTGCTGCAAGAATTAACTCTACTTATTGATTGTCTCCCCCACCATCGCCATCGCTCCATGTATATTATTTTTTTCTAATATCTCTAGACATTCATTCCTCATTTGATCTAGGAGTATCACTGTAAATTTTTATTTTGTCCAACTTTACTCCACCAGAAAATTTACCTGTTAAATTTTCAAGCTTGGCATCGTGCTCAACTTTTGTTTTAACATCCCCAAAAAGGTTATATGAAAATATTTCTTACCCATCTCATACTGGCATATGCCCACCTTATGAAATATAGGATCTCCGCTCTGTGTACAAGGAAAAGACTGGTCAGACCTCCAGCTTAGACAAGTTGGACGCGACATTTCACAAGAATATATTTCATAGAGCATATTTCATTCACTTCAATATTTTTTTCACTTAACTTCCTACACCCCCATTAGCCTACTTCAAATCCTTTCAAAAATCCTTGAAAAGAATCCTACCCTTTGTAGAATCTCAAAATCTTCCTTCACGCCAGTTCGGATTCCGTTCCCAACACCCCACAGTCCAACAAGGACTTCGAGTGATCGATCATATCATATTTCCGCAGCCCTGGAAAGCAAGCAATATTGTTCGGGTGCATTTCTGGACATAGCTCAAGCTTTTGACCGGGTATGGCACGCCGGGCTTCTTTAACTTAAAACCCATCTTCCTCAGTCCTTATATCTTGTCCTCCGTTTCTACCGCTCAGATTGTACCTCCCGAGTTCGCTGCGGCTCTGAATTTTCAAATTGCTATCCAATTGAGGTAGGTGTTCCAAGGTAGCGTATTGGGTCCCGTCCTTTACACCCTCTTTACCGCCGATATCCCTGTCCATCCCAATACGTTCCTGGAAACTTTTGCTGATGACACCGCCATTCTATCATCCAACTCAGATCCTGATATAGCATCCTTAAACCTTCAAAGACACCTCTCCCTGATTGAGCACTGGTGTAATAAATAGCGTATTAAAGTAAACGAATCCAAGTACCAACACATCAACTTCAGGCTCCGACGCAGTTCCTGTCCACCAGTACACTAATTTCATTCAGCTTCCTTTCTCAGACACAGTCCGGTACCTTGACTTTCTCTTAGACAGACGACTAACGTGGAACCCTCATACTAGACTTAAAAGACAGGAACTTAACCGACGATACGACCAACTATTATACATACTACTAAATAGAAAATCTAAACCCTCAATTGAAAATAAAATACTTGTCTACAAGACAATACTGAAACCTACTTGGACATACTGACTTGAACTGTGGGGAACAGCAAAATTTTCTAACATCAAACGCATCCAATCCTTCCAATCCAAAGTCCTTCGAACAATAGTCGATGCTCCTTTCTATGTAACCAATAAAACCCTACACCATGACCTTAATATCCCATTTATCCCAGCAAAATTCTCCAAATTTCACCAGAACCTTGCCCATCATCCAAATCCATTTGCACAATCCCTATCCAGCACCAAACATCCCTATAATCCTCCAAGAAGGTTAATATGGCAGTGGCCCCGCTACCTTTTATAGTTTGTAAATATTGGAGTTCTGGCAACGGCCAGATTCTCCACTCACAACTTGAGTATATGTGGCTAAAGCACTCTTGCTCAATCTCCACTGGGTTTAGCCCCAGTGACGCGGTTGAGAGAGAAATGCAGGGATCTCCTGGAGTCATGCTTTTCCATCCATAGTAGGAGGGACAAGTCTGGTTTGGAGTTCTCTTGCCAGATTGTAAATATTGTGTATAGGTATTTATGTGTTCTTTTTATTTATTTATTTTTAGATTATTTTATTCTTATTTATTGTATATATATTATTCTTCTGTATAATTTATTTTATTTATTGTACATAGAGTGTGAATGTGATCTCTGAACACTATTATAAATTTAGTTGAGACAGATTGTAATATTTTTCAATAAATAAGTTTTAAAAAAATCACTTCTTCTTTCACACAAGTATAATGAAATAGTAGTGGATACTGTTGGAATATCACAAAGGGAAGATTCATCAAATTATTCATTGATACAATGATTCATTGATAAACGGACATTGATACCTAATTATTTAAGTATAATATCGGAATTATTAGTAATTATTAAATTACAGTAAATGTATTTAAGGTTATAAACATATGCTTCATACATCCATGAAATGATTTTATATTTTACTTCTTCTTTCACACAAGTACAATGAAATAGTTTTTTAAACAATGTCATTGCCTTGATTAGGTGGATTTTAAATATTTTTTCAAACTTAAAAATATTTTAAGAGTTTACATTTAGTAAGTAAATTTCATTTAATTTCCTTGAAAAGATGTGATTTACGTTAAATAATATTAGTTTTCAAAAATTATTATCTATAATTTGTTTGCCACTCTCCGTTATCTTCTACAACATTCTATATTAGATGTTGTTTTTTCGAATATTCTCCGCTTTCCAACGATATATGATATGCATACCTTCTGAGCAGTATTTCCAAAGATCCATTTTTGACCTGGATAAGCATTTTTATTTGTTTCTCCTTTATTAACTTATCAAATTCTTTTAAAAGTTATATTTAGCATTTTTTCGTAACTATGAATAATGTGAAATGATCAAATTTTTAAAATAAACCATATTAAAGGTACTTTAGAGGAAGACGTGTATGGAGATTGTGCATTTAAGCCCTGTAAAGTGACATCAATGGGGATAAGACCTAAATGATATTAAAGACCACTTAATTATACAATGATACACCAAGTTTAATCAAAATCGTTAGAGCTGTTTTTGAGAAAATTGTAAAAATGTGTTTCACTGTTGATGTAAAGTGGCACTTCCGGTTAGCCTATTTTAACGAAAAAGTTGCTTTCCCATCTGACCCATATATAAACCTTAAATACTTAATATCAGTTTCGTACTACTTTTCGTTTTTGAGCTAGACTGTTAACATACACACACACAAACACACACACACATATACACACACACACACACAAACTATTTTGCTTGAGACTTGGTTATTTCGACTCAGGGGGCCTCAAAACATGTATTTTCATTGAAAACTGAGATTCGAAAATTTTCATGATCGCAATACTTTCCTTTACTATATATTTCATATATAGGTAAGTGAAAGTAAAAATAAAATTTATTATCAACAATAAGAAATGAATGATGATTCAATTTTGAATTATTTTAATTTTTCTTTTTTTCAAAAGATATTTTAAGGAGAAAAATAAAAATATTTTCATGGTTGTTGACTTTGAATTGAGTTCCTAAAGTTTCTAAATGACATTCTCTAATAAGAGTTATAGTTACTCACTTTTCTTTAAACTTTTTTGATAATTATATAATTTTTTGGTGGCATTGCCCAATAGGAGATCAAGATGAAATAACGGAAAATCAAAATAGGCTAAAGTTTAATGAATTATGTATGAAAAGTAATAAAATAAAATATTTCTTTGATTCACTATAGGCCTTATTCAACTAGCCCAACTCCTATTCAATTTTCCAAGCTTTCCTATTAATATTTTGTTGCAATAAATACTATTTGTATTATATAATACTAATTGAAATAACAAAAAAATATCCAAATATAGGACTCCACCGAACTAAGATGGCCGGCCACCACTTCAGTATGTGAACATTGTCTCTATCAAGCCACTGTATGTATATAATGATGCTGCTAATCCTAAGTAACCTGCTTTTTATTGATCTAATAGACCTCTAATAACTTATCACTATAGGTCTAACCTTCCCCAATTTGGTCATGCATTAATCATATAAATCAAAGACTTGCCAGGAAATTAAATATCTGATGAGTAAGTGTAGTAAGCAAAAGTTGAAAATTTAAATAAATACTTGTTATATCATCAGGCCATCATGCTAAAATTCAGTTAGCATTAAAGCTTGTCAATTCTTGTTCTCATGAATTTTGATACTTAATATATTTAATCAAACCAATAGATTTGATACTATATGGTTATCATGCATTGATAAAATACATGGTTTCACATCAATTTGAAAGAAACTAAAATAAAGATAAGGTAATTTTATATATTCAGACTAGGGTCTGGTTCAAGACAGAAAAGCAAGAAATATAAGTTATGTATATTTTAAGTAAGTCACATTTTTCTGATCAATAAGAAGTTATAACAAAAAAACAAAACAAATAATTTAGGTAATTTCCAATTGTGGCATCATAAGCTAGACATTTTCTTCAAACTACAATATGAAAACAATGAATGACTCTTAAGAATTTATAGTAATTATTTTTGCTGGAAACAGAGTTACTTAGTGGTAACAGAATTTTACATCGCATATTTCTTTTTTTTTAAAACTTGAAGCTATTTTCAGCTTATTCGGTAAAACATATCAATTTAATTACTAAGGACTGACTTATGGCATATTAAACAATCTAGTCCAGTAAGAGGCTGATAAAAGAAAATTAGAAAAAATTCATGATTTTCTGAAATACAGAACTTGTATTGTATTTATTGTATGTAGTTTAGCCACTTAAAAGATCCCTTGATATGATTTTAACTAAGACAAATTCAACTTGTATTAGAAGAAAATGTCTAGTTTATGATGTTGCAATTGGTAATTAGTTTACACCATTATAGCATAGTTTTTACTTTCACTCAACCTATGTAAGAAATATAAATAAGAGTAAATATGGCGATCGTGAATATTCTCGAATCTGAGTTTTCAACGGAAATCCATGTTTTGAGGTATCCTGATTTCAAATAAGCAAGTCCCATTAAATGGTCTGTGTGCGGGTGTATGTGAGCAGTCTAGCTCAAAAAAGAAAAGTCCGATGGAAGTAAAATTGAATATTTAAGGATTGTATATACTCGGATGGATCGGGGTAGCTCAGTGGGTGAGCACTGACTTCCAGAGCTCAAGGTCCTTAGTTCGAATCCGTCTAATGACTAGTAATTTTTCATAAGCCATGGATCGACCCTGGGATTGGGAGACCCTCCTGGGGCATACGCATACCCAGCCTCTATAAAGGGGGTACCCTTAATTTAAAAAATAATTAAGGGGGAAAATCTGGTGGTTGGGCGTGATATTGGCCCATCACCTCCCTGCACAACCGTTGGCCTTGAAACAGTACTTCCTCACACAGTACTGCACCCAACTCTTCATGAGTTGTAGTGGTACAGGTTTTTTTTTTATATATATATTGGGATGTTACACTAACTTTTTTGTCAAAATCGGCTTACCGGAAGTTGCACTTTATATAATCGTTTTCGCACGTTTTTCTCGAAAACACCTATAACGATTTTGGTTAAATTCATTATAACAATGTAAAATTAAGCAGTTTTTAATATAATGGAGATGTTATTCTCACTGATGTTTTTAACTGGGCTTAAATAGCTAATTTTTAATATTTCAACCTCTAAAGTACCTTAAATTTTTTTATTTGAAATAATTAACCATTTCACATTATCTCTGATACAAAAAATAGTTAAATATAAAGCATGAAAGAATTTTATAAATAACTAAAGGAGAAATAAGAGATTGTAACAAAAAATAGTTGTATTAGAGGCACCAAAGGAATAGGAGCACACCAGAAAGATTAGAACAGGCATCCATACACAACAAGAGCTTAATATAATACAAACTCCGACAATATTTTGTAGATATACTTATGCAGATTTCATTAATGCTACGTTGGTATTATTTAATATTCAATTGTATAGATTCAGCCATATAAAAATTAAAATTTGTATACATAAGAGTAATTCAACAAACAAAAATCCCCACAAATAAATGTAAATAAATAAAGTGTCTATAATTTTTACTTTCATTTCCCATTTGTCTGAAAATACTTATTTCTGCTAAGAGGGTGGTAAATGAAAGTTGTGTGATGCGCATACCAGATTTTTTCGTAATAATTTCCTATTCAATAAAAAAAGGTGGCTTATTTAAAATGAACTTTCTTGATGGAAATGAAGTATGGAATCACCTCCAAGCCTATGGTATGATGATCTTGATACACCCTCAACATATTCAATATTAATATAATCAAATCTATGTCCTTGCTTATATTTTAATAACCTTTTCTTTCAAATAAAGGGCTGACTTAGTATCAAGAGTTGAGAAATAGGCAAAAGATTAAGTGGACCATGAGAGTAATGCCCATGGCTCTTATCATACATTATCAAAATAATGTCAATATTAATTATTTGTCTATAAATAGGGATTTATTTGACAAAAAAAAAATGTATATTCTTTACTATTTTATTTTATAAATTTACACATTTAGATAAACAATACAAATCAAGTTCTCGTGTCCCTTGGTTTCTTATTATCTTAGATGATCTTAATAAATAACACTATATGGTTAACATATGTCTTAATATGGATAGATATCTCGAATTTTTTTTTATCCAAGATGTTCCTTACCAATTCCTCAGAAATACATTGGACAATAAAATCATTTCGGAAATGTCAATTTTAAATATACATAAATATTTTTAAAAAATTTTTTGATTACTATTGAAAAGTTTTGTGCCAGAACTTATGAGTTAAGAAAAACCAAATATGAATAATTAAAAAAAAAGCACTGCCAATGCAATCTGAGGATGTAATATGACAGGGAAATATGGTTAAATGATTTTCTTTTTCGTTCAACATCAATTAATTTAAATGTAATTCTTTCAATATATTTCTCATTTATTAAACTTCTGGCATTACATATAACACAAGAGATCAAAGGACAAAGCAGAATGAAGTAACACCAAAGCAAATAATATTTACATCATCAGCTGCTCATACGACTAATCAAAAGCAACACTGATATTATTAACATATAGGACATCTAATAAAGACTAAAAAGTAGTCTTCTATAATTAGCAGGAACTCATAATAAATGCCACTAAAAATAAATTTATAAACAATCACATGATGACAAATAGATTTTTTCAGTACAATTTTTACATTGATTAGGAGCGAAACAACATAGAAAAATTAAATTTCTAACTTCACAAATAAAAGTACTTTTAAAAAAAAAAATATTCGTAACAGTACAAGATAGAAAAAAAGGCGATAAGATCAAGGAATGAAAAATTAAAATTCCTTTGAAGTCTTCACACATAACATTACTAATTTCAATCTTTTTCTTTATTGATTATTTAATAACTATTTTTTGGACCTATATTTTCTTTAATTATTTTAAAATGCAATGGAATTTCATAAATGGCAAAGTAGCTCTTTATAACGATTGAACCAATTAATATTATTAGTAATTACATGTGTATATTAATAACAACAACATAAAGAGAAAAAAACAGCAAATTCCTGACAGTGAAACCTAAACAATTTTTAATTAGCATATAATGATCTATTATATACTTAAATAAAATTAATTGCTTCTTTGAAACAACTTAGCAGTTTATATTCAGAAAGATATTAGAAGTTTCTTTGTCCAAAACATAGAAGATACTACACTAAATAAATTGTAACTATATAATTTCATTTTTATTTCCTTAAATCGATTAAAATTTGCAATCTGTAAAGGTATCAAATTTGTCATGTTAATTATAAAGAGGTTGGAATGAATTTTAATTTGTCATTAGCTTTATTCAAATTACTGATGGGTTCATATTAAGGGAGAAAAAAAATACATATTAAAACAAAAAAAGCATATTAGCAAATGATGGCATTTATAGATTAAAATGTAATTTCAACTTATGATGCAGTTCACTTCACTTTATGTAGTTACTGCTGAAACCAACCAGCAAAATTAAATTGACTTTTTAAATTAAATATACTGAAAATCAATCAAAATTTCTTTAAAATAAAACAAACAAAAACTAGTTGCCATTAACTAAAAAAAAAGTTTATAAGATTTTTAATCTAAGTTGAAAACTGCCATTATGTCAAATATAAACATTTTTCTTGTAACGTAAATAAAATAAATATATTAGCTCCAAAAATGATACATAAGAGGTTTGCTTTTCTATTAATTTCATAAACCAACATAAAACTTACTGTTAATTTCGATTCAGCTTAAACTCCGAACTATAAAAAATGTAGTATAATGAATAACAAATGATCTTATGCCTTTTATTATGAGTAAAAAAAAAAAAATTAACAGAAGTAGTTATAAAAGATAGAAATCATTCAAACAAGAACATTTCACATTAAAAACAAAGATTTAATAAATATACAAAATTATGTATACAAAAATTTATAAACACACAAAATATGAAATTAAAAAAACAATTAAAAACCTAAGCATCATAATTTAAAAACAACTCAAAAACATTCACAAGATGCCTTTTATTGTTTACATTCGGCAAACTTAACACAAAAATAGCATATATTTATAAGTGGATTTATAATACTTAGGTTTTATGAGAAGACCATATTTCACATTATACAATATCATACAAGTTACACTAAAAAGTGAAGAAATAATGGAAGTCATATTTACAGGCATGTTTACATCTCAAGATTTTGTACAAATAAAATATATAATGTAAATTGCTAGTAACATAAAACGATTTATTATCAACAAAAATATATATAAATAATTTTGGTAAACCATGAGAAAGGAGTAAAAAAAATTTATGAAAGTTCCAAATTTTCAAATATAAGCTATAAACTACGTTTGCAAATATTGAAAATGACTAATAAATACAGTTTTGATTAAAACAACTTTGATCACTTAACATCATTATACTTACAAGTCTTTGTAAATGCCGGTATAAATTAAATATACCATACACACACACACACACACACACACACATATATATATACTAATACTCGCCGGAATGTATCCAACATAATAAGAGACACACTCGAGATAGTGGTTTACATTTATAGGTTGAGCTATAAGTTATTGTTAACAATAATTAGAATGTATTATATATATATATATATGATTAAACAATGTGCAGCGATTATTCGCTTCAAACACAATATCTTTATATTTCTTCTTACCTAAAACACTTGTATCGGCTAAAATATATCATAATAGCATACTATGTTGTTATTTACATGTTTTATAATAAGTTACTTATCAAGACGCTATAAATGTATAAATATTTACTTTCAATATTATCAAGTAATAAAAATCAACGTATAAAAAAAAGGAAGATATTTTTCGCATCAATAAAAATCACTAACTTATATATCAGACAAATTTTAATCACAAATGAACTTTGATGCCGATGATTCGAACATACTGCTCTACCAAATTATTAGGCCTACTTTTTTTCTTTTCTTTTTTTTAATTACAGTCATATACTCATCAAATTGTATAAATAAAGCTGGAAGAAGAAAGAAAAAGATAAAAATATCAGCAATATAAACATTTAAAAAAGTTATAAGCAACATATAACTTACAGAGTATAAAAGTATAATTACAATGTTAAAAGTCCATTTATTGGCCATGTGACTAATAGGCAGTGACATCAAGATATGAAAAGCCATTTGTAATTCTGTTAGTTTACTTACATTCAGAAAAATTGATTATATTCTGATATCATTAACAATGAAAGTAATACTAATGACCTTTGCGTAATTAATTAAAAATGTTAAAAACAATAATTTAAAAAAAAAATCAACGTTGCACAAAAGTACCCTGGAATTGTCAGAGACTTTCTTTATTAAAATTAATCAATAAAATATACCTAAAAGAAGGAATATGTTAATAGTGCTTTGCTGACTGTGAGCATTATATAACAAATACATTTCAGTGAATGATTCAGTCTGTCTTCCTTACTTGGTTCTTTGCTTCCATTACCTCCTATTCAGCTCAGTCTTAAATGCTGAAAAATAAATAGCAATGGGATAATGAAAATATCACTATATTTAAATATACATAAGTTAATTTATAGTAAAGATAAAAAAATATCTAGAATTTAATAATATCAAATTCACTTTGTAGTAAGAAGGTGAGACTGATTAGAATAAAGTTTAATAAATTTTAAAATTATTTTTAGTTAAATATATAAAATTGTGATGTTAAAGTAAGTTAAAAATAATTTTAACAAACTTAGTATCTTGCTGAACAATATCAAAACAAGCAGCCCTAATGAATGCTTAAAACTTAGACCAAAACATTGGCATAAAAGAACATGATTTTTTTCCAGGTGTCTGCAATTCCTAACCAACTTCCCGGCCATAAAAATAACACATGTCGAGTTTTGTTAATTATATTAATTAAGGAGAATAGACTAAGATACATATATATATATATATATATATATTTCAAAGATAAAAATGAGAATATTAAAATAAATGAAATGTGTCGTCAAAGAAGTACTGTGTAAATATAAAAAATTTTAAGTTTTTTAAACATATTTAAAAAAAAACTGGAACTGCTCTATGAAAATAATTTACATACAAACTAAAAATATTATTTAATATCTATTAAAGTGCAAATATTTAAGTAAAGTTTACAACATGAGAAAAAGAAATAAAGGGAAGACTATTTATTTTGGCATATTAGGTGTTGCTTGGAGGAAAGCATCGTTTCCTGAACTGAGAAAGCCAAACAGTTATTCAAGTGGATGCATTCGATAGAGTAAGGAATTACATTGCGTTAACCTTTGTTTTGCTAAGAAGTTTGTATGTTATACGTTGGTTTCAGTAGAGAGGAAGTCCCAAGAAATGCTACATGATCAAGACGATGAATACATCTTAGTAAATTAATATCTCTTAATTGGAAATTTAAATTTCTATACTTTTCTTGTTAGTTTATAAATATAATTAGTACATAATTAGTGTATAATTGTGTATTAAAAAAACTAACTGATTATTATTATCACATGTTTTACAAAAATTAGGTTGATCTACCCTAAATTTTCTTTTTATTTCATATATATAGTTAAGTTAAAACAACCTCACTAAAAAATTTGATTTGATTTCCACTCATAGAAGTGAGGAAATACTCAAATGGAATCTGTTTAGCTTATTGAATATGCATCATTATTATTATTATTATAGATTTATTAATTAAGTATATCACTACAGTTAGTGCAAAAGATCATATGAAAAAATTGACTTTTATTAACAGAGCATAAAGAATATAAAAACCGATTGTTTCTTTATGATTTTTAGTATAATTCATATTTTTTTTTTTCCTCTGCTATTTTCCTATTTAGAAGCTTATATCAGTTGCAGACCACAAAATGTCACCTTTTGGGCAAACAGAATAAACATGTAAAATTGTTACAGACGGCCTTTTACACTAACAGTACCAATATATAATAATCCCTTAAGTATAAGGGATTAAAAACTTACTTAACAATACATTACAATTGTTCAACAATTCATTTTAATAATAATCTGAATTTTCATAAAAGAAATCAGCCTGAAAAAGACTATACTAAAAGTTCCAAAATGTAAGCTACTTGATACATATATTGTGAACAGATAACAAGTCCCTTTGATTTAATAATAATAACCCAGCATTAATACCATCTGTAATAAAAAGTTTGTGATTTGGTCAGCATTTACAGCTAATGTAGAAAGTTATAAATTTCTCTGATATATTTACAAATCCATCATTGTTTCTATAGGAACTATAAAACACTAAATATTTTGAGAATGACCCACTTTTGTCTATAGTATATTTAATTTTTATTTTTTAAATGATTTACCTTCAATAATTTCAAGTTTGGCTTTATTAATTTCCCTACGAACTTCCCGGAGGAGGTCTTGTTTGAGGGCTTCAAGGTCTCCAAGCGTTTCGCCATTGACTTTAGGGAGACATTCTTCACTGGAAGCCAGCTGTTTCCTGCCCGGTTTGGGGGATGCTTCCAGACCATTACCAACACCTGCCTTGTTTCCTCCCCACTGCTTCCTTTCAGCAGTACCGTAATCGGGCTCCTAAACAAAATAAAAGGTATATAAATATAATAATTTACAATATTTTTGTGCAATTGACTACATTTTGATTTTTTAACAACTTGCCGCTGTCTAAAATTAAAATTATATAAAAAATAACATAACATGTAATCATACTTCAGTGGATCAAGAAACATAAAGTATGGTTAATTATTCAACTTTTTCACATCTTTAATAGGTAAATACTTATTTCATGACTAACTGTAAGGTACTTATTTTATGACTATTATAACTTTTTTATTGTTTTTTTTCTTCTGCTAGGTGAAAAATGCATTCTTGGACATAACCATTACAAAAAAATTGTCTACAAAAATTTATATTGTCAGGTTTTTACTAAGGATTTAAATATAGACAGATTTGCTGGTTAAATAAAAAAAACAAGCAAAAAATCAACTTAATGATCAAATGATAAAGTTGTGCTAGTAAAAATTAAAAGACTAGAAAAAAATTCCCTTCTGAAACAAAATGATCATTTTGAGCATATAAATCAACAAAATGAAATATTACCTGAGGTGGAATAGGATCTGTTTCTTTTCTCTCTGCGGCAGCCCTCCGCCGTGCAAGAGTTTTAGCCATTTCGTCCATCATACTGGCCATTCCACCACCACCTCTCCCGAGTGTGCCGTAGTTGCCGCTACCGCTACTGCTAGTACTTGAACCACTGTTTTCAGCTGATTGCTGTAACAATCAACAAAAAATTTTAAAAATTAAAAAATACCCAACATGTATAAATAAGTTATTGAAAATTACAAAGAAATGTATTACCGTAAACCGGGGTTTACCTTGGGACAAGGGGATTACAATGTACCACAGTTTATTTTGAATATGAAATAAGCTGGCTGGCTAAAATATTTTTATATTGAGACAACTTTCGTCTAGTCTTGATATAACAATTTTCCAGTCTGCTAGGTGATTTTAAATTCAAAATAAACTTTAGTACATAGTAATCGCTTAGTCCTAAAAAGTAATCCTAGTTTACAGTAAATTAATTTTACAAAAAATAATAATACATCACATTTCAAGATAACCATTCTGTATATTTCTTCTTGAATTTTTCATGTTCTAGAGATACAACTAAACCTATTCTACCCAGAGTCTAATGCCTCAATACCATTGGCAATCTGAGCCTCACTTTAGAACATCTTAAAAGACGATAACATCATAAGAGTTATAAACTGGAACGACACTGGACCAGTCATGTGGCTCAGATGAATGACTCCGGGATCCAAAGGAAAGTAATGTCAAAAGAGTTGTAACAAGCAAGAAGAGTGGGATAACCTAGGACAAGATGAATGGATAGTATGGAAGTGGATGCAAGAAACGCCTGGAACTGGACGTCTGTAGCCCAACTGGCTAAGGATGTGGATACATTGGGCAGGTAAATAGTACAAAACGATGAAAAAGGGGCTCTTCACTGTCCGTCCGAAAAACATACAACTACCATGGCATCATGTCCCATACTATTTCTAATTCATTCATCATTCCATGTTCAACCTTCCCCAATAAATGTACTAAATAATAGTTTAATTTTATCAAAATAGTTTTTTCATGTTTTCCAATTAATAAATATGAGTTTCAATATTATTTACGATAGATTATCCAAAATTAATTCAAATTCAATACAAAAAATACAGTATCATAAAAATAAATTTATATTAAGTAAATAGAATTGAACATTAAAATGTTCAACAATATACTTTTTTTTTTCATAATTTCATCCTTTTTTTTTTTTTAAATTTCAAAGAAAAACTAAAACTTATATTTTATATATTATTGGGATTATGCTTATTACTATCATTTTAATATATCATCTAAAATTATAGGCCTTACATACCTGGTAATGTATGCTAATTTCAATCACTTTCTAGTCCTATTATTTGCTGCACTATTTAATATTTTTATTACAAAAATCAGGTTTATGGTTGTTTTTAACACTTCTTTTAGTGAATGCTGTGTAAACTTTTTGGATTACTTATAACTTATTTCAGGCTATTTGTTTAAATTTTGTTCTATTCTTCGATATTTAATATTTATGCAAGCAATGGTTACATTTTACTTTACGTATAACATCTTTTTTATTTTGTTTTCTAATTGTAATTTTAATATTAGTTATTTGACTATATATTTTATTATTATAAGCAGAAGTGGTACTGTAAACAAACAGATATTATAAATCAACTGGCTTTCCTTGTTTGCCATCATTTTGGGCTTTCATGTGGAATATATATAGACACCTCCTATATAGTTTTTTTTTTTTTTTTTTTTTTTTAAATACACCGTACAACGACCGTACAAAGAATCAAGCAAAATTATTCAATATGAAACATTAATTATATATCATCATAAAATAATATACCATGTACATAGAAAATAATTAATAGTATAATTTCATTAAAACCTTCTTTTTAATCTTTTAAAATTAATCAATAATAAAGATTTTATTTATTCAATAGGTAATCCAAAATTAACTCAATCCAACATAAAAAGTTATTTGTAATAATTATCCTTTATTGTTAGCAACTATGAAAATTTGTAGTGTTGAATACTCAACGGTTAACCATAGTACAATATATGAATAGTGAAAAAACTATTTTATTTTAGCCAACGTTTCGACCTGTGTATGAACTGTGTACAATGAAGACTCATTAGGGCTAGAATGGACAAGATACAAAAGGATATAGAAAATTATAGGAGTTAACTGATATTTAGATAAAAATTATAAATAGTATAAATAAAAAGTATTAAGAACGTAAAATATATAAACAGAGTAAATTAAGTATTAAGAGCATTTAAGTATAAAACTAAATAACCAAACTAAGATAAAGTAGATAAAATTTTTAACAATAATTGTACATAAGAATTATTGTTACTGTAAGAAATTTAATGTAATAAAGAGCATGGATAATATACATAAACAAGAATATAATCGGACAAATCTTAAGAAAAGATTAAAAGGAAAAAGTAATCATTAAAATCTATGGAGGTATGAATTAACAAAAGGATGGAAGGGAGAAAATAAGAAATATAAATAAATAAAGGAGATTCAAGGGTTGTGAAGAAAATTCAGAATGATAACGACTTGTTGTAGGACTGGAATTCAGTGTAAAACAGTCAAGTCATTAGAATAAATTTTCAGATAAATAATTGTTTATCAGATAACCTTTTTTTTATAATTTTTTAATTCTATCTGTCTAGTTAGTTATATCTTTAAGTTTATTAATATCGCTATAAAGTTCAAAACTAATATTATTTATGTTCATTTTTAAAAAAATATTTTTAGTTTTATTTGATATAATATATACTTTGATTTGCAATATTTATTCCTATTTTCTTATACTTTTACTGCATTATCATTTAACATTAGTTTCCGAGAATTAAGTTTGTTATTTAATATTTCAAATACCTTGTCTTGTCTTTAATTTTCTGTATTTGTTTTCTGTTTTAATTTTATTTTATTTTTCATGGAATTAGTACTTATATTTACGGACCGTCATTTTAAAAAATCTGAAATGGCCACGACTGTCATACGACATCGTGTTTGGCGGGTTTGCCTATCCAATTTAGCCACACCCCGTCTATCTTGGTGTTTGTTTAATATATTTCATTAGAATAATTTTAATATAAATTTCAGAAAAATGGAATTAATGACCTGGTAAAAATATATTTTTTTACAGAATGGTTTGAATACTTCCATTATTGATCGACAAGCGCTGAAAAAATTAAAAATAAATTAATGAATTAATATTTTAATTCATTTGGTAAAGTTTTCTTTTTTTATTTAAGTCATGAAGTAATATTCATGAATTAAAATCAATAATTTAATGAGATATTTACAATGTTATGTATGAATTAAAATTTATGATTATAATTGCTGAAATAAATTTACAAATAAATAAACAATAACTTAAACGAAACCATAGATGTTAAATTAAACAGAAAAACAACCCTTTGGTTAACAAAAGGTGAGGATTTAATTAATCCCTGCAAAATGATTTAATATATTCAATTAAAGTAGTATTAATATGAATTTTAGAAAACTGTAACTAATGAATAGACAAAAACAAATATTTTACAAAATGTTTTGAATAATTTTATTTATGATTAATAGAGATTGAATATACTAGATGTGAATTAGCCTTTTTAACAAATCTGATAATAATATCTTGGTATTATGAAACAACATATAATTATTATGAATGAAAATATACAATGTAAATTGTATTTAAAATTAGATAATTTTTGTTAAAATGAGATTTTTAATTTTTTAAATTGAATTATATATGTTATAATTATAACATACATAATTATATAATTATAATGTTTATAATATAATTATAAACATATGTTATAATTATATATGTTATAATTATAACACAGTAATTATATGTAATAATTACATATAACTTAAAGTAATAAGCAGAATCCAAATAATATTTAATTACATTATAGAATAAAGGTGATGATGAGCTAGATAAAAAATAGATATTTTATTTTTATTTTTCAAATTTAAAATATATAATAAATAAAATTAACAATGTTTATAATATTTTTAATTTTCATATTTTGCGTACTATTGACCATTAAAAGTCACAACTTATTTTCCCCTATAAAGAAAGTGTATTCTATATATAATTGACAATAATAATTATTAATTGCTAACAATGAAAATGAAAATAGCTATTATTGTAATTTTCTACTGTATTTTGAATTACTTTTGGATTATGTATTAAATAAATAATATTGTAATTAATACTTAAGAATTATAAAACAATCTTAAAGGAATTAACTATTATTTTTTATGTATATTGGATGCATATAATACAATTAAATGGATGATAAACAATAAAAGATAAATGAAAGCGATTGATAGATTATGTTTTTGAGCTGAACAGTAGAGCCGTCGTATCGTATCGTGACGGATCCGATGTAACAATGGCCTAAGGCAGCTTGAGGAGGCCTAGGCTCTGTAGTAGGTGGGTTGTTGCATCAATGACGAATGTAAAATATCTAATGAAAACTAACCAGCCTCTCTCTGGAATACAAATACAAATATTGAAGTAGCCTTTATCATGTGCAATTAAAATAATTGCATGCAAGGAGTTGGCTTTCTGATACTAAGATTCCAACTTGCTGGGAAGATCGTGAGGAAAACGAAAAATTCAACCTATAATTATATAAATGTATCATCTATAAAGAAACTAACCTTATTCGATCTCCGAAGCCTTGCAGATTGGAGTTGTGCGGCCAGACTGGACGTATCTTGGCCATCAGTACTTGAAGAGCGAGACATGGCTGGTTGAGGAGGGGGTGGTGGTGGTGGAGGAGCCATCGATGGTGGTGCAGGAGGAGGTGGTGGTGCTACAGACATTGGAGGAGGTTGTGGCGCAGGCGGTGCTGAGGAGGTACGATGGTGACCACCGGCGGGAGCTGGTGGCACTGGTGGTGTTGATATATTTCCATTGTTCGAAACTAAAAACATAATTGATTTTAATGCTTATATAAAATGATAAATTAATAAAATACACAAAAATAATGCATTAGACTATTCTGCCATGAAAACATTTAAAAGATGGAATATGGCGGATTATATGTTTTGAGAAAAACATTTAAAGTTATTAGCTCTATTACATTCCAATAATAAAAATATTAGGAAAAACTCTGTTTGGTGGTTTAAACTAATACTCTCATTTAAACAACCAAACAGTTTCATTTTCTATTTTTATAATACAACTGTAATAGAGCTAATGAACTTTGGATGTTTTTCTCTTAAAATGTAAAATTGACCATATCTCCTTCCTTAAATGATGCATCGCAATAATGTTCTAAAGTTAGTTCAAACAAACAAGTATGGGACGAACATTGTGAAAGGCCATCACCAAATGTTTCTATTAATTAACAGCATTGTAATCTTTATATATTATTTCTCAAAGATGTATTTTTGTCTTAGTGTATGCCGTATCTCCCTTCATCTTAGTTCTTCATCAAACACAAGATTGAGCCATCATTTTTAAGTTTACCTTCATTGGCAGTGCCAAAAAATAAGCACATCCCCCAGAAAAAGAAGGAAATAATAGTTGAAAAGGTGAGGAAACTTTATGAATTGGAAAAGTCGTTAACTAATACATTCTCTACGAGAAAAAGAAAAAACAAGATCAAAATCGAACAATTATCAGCTTAGATACATCCGTTGAGGTTTGCACACATATTTTAATTTATTATTTTCAATCATCATAGTGATCGACGGAAAAAAAATGTTTTCTTCCACCCTCCTCAAAACTTATTGCATTTATTATTTGTACATTATATTATCATTTGGTCCCAGACTAATGTACTATGTGAATTATTCATAAGAACCAACAATTAACAATTTAATTAATTAATTATTAAAAAAAGTTTTAAGTTGCTAAATTAAACAATAAAAGTAGGGAACGCTCAAGGAAAGTAATAAAATGGCCATTTTTAATAGAACAACATCTAATAATTAAACAAAGCATGAATCAAAGGAAAGTATAAAAATAAATAAATAAAAATTAAAAAAAAAAAAGGAAATACATAACAATATGTATCAAACACAAAAATATATCGAAAATATTCATTTGCTTTCCACTTGGGTCATAAGATAATTTGATCAATAAAACAGTGGCCTGCAAAAATATTGGACCGTTTGGCCAATACAATCTTGTTATTTTGAAATGTTGAGCATGTAGGTACGCCAAACGGTCCAATATTTTTTTAGGGCATCTTTTTTCTCGATTTTATGATCAAATGACTATTTACAAGTTTTTAGTACCTAATTAAATAAAGAAAGTTTGCCAATCTCCAGACGGAGAAGGCCCCAAATCAGAAAATTTTAGTAAAGAACATAGTTGTAGGTTTCGATGAGATGAAGCTATTTACAAAGTTTCAGGCGGATGTTAATAATTTGATAAAAAGGGGTCTGTACCACAGAATAAAAGATTAATGAGAAATAGTAATCACAGAAGTAGAAAAACAAATGACTAAAAAATAAAAATGACCAAAAATCATAGCAAAATGAATATCCTAATTTCATAAGGCTTCATTGTTTGGTTTAAAATGAAAAAGGATCACCAAATGAAGTCCAATTAGTACCCTCACAATTAGGAGGTCAATTCTTAATTAAGAGGTCTCTCCTAATCTCCTTATCTAGGTCTCTCGATGTAAACATAAAAAAAGAAAGAAAAAAATATGGTGACTACTAGACTGATATCCTTCTATCAAGTGCAACTAAGATATAAAAATATGGTAAAAAAAAAATTATATTTAATCATTAACTAACACTTTGCCTGTTTTTGTTGACAAAGACTGGGAATTTCTTTATATCTTGAACAACAGAAAATGGGAAGCTGTGATTTAAATAGAGCAATAACCAAGACGACCAAATACCTGTCCGGGCCAAAAATATTATTTGGGCTTAGGTATAATTTCACATAAATAATAAGTCAATTTATGCTAGATTAATAGAATAAGAAACATCCAAAAGAAACTATATCAAAAATAAGAAGGTTTTTAGAAAATCATGTGAGCTTTTTAGAACATTTATTAGAATGTAAAAGTAAAACTTTATTATATTTGTTTGTTTTTTAATATGATATGGTTAATCTATTGGGTTGGCAAATAAGTCCTTTCGGTTTTTCAGGGTGAAATAAAACTCAATGTATTATAGACATGAAATTTATTATTATCGACAATATATTGACCATTATTTAATATGATTCTTGCTATTTTTCCACTAACTGCATAATGCCATGTTCATAGAAAATATGGAGTTTATTGTTAAAAAACTGATCCGAGTAGTTTTTGATGTCCTCTTCCTTTTGGAATTTCTTTCCATTCATGGGATTCTGCAGAGACCGGAATAAGTGTTTGTCACTTGGAGCTTTTTAGTGAATAGGGAGGGTGGGGCAAAAGGTCCCATACAAGGCTCAATAATTTATTGCGAGTGACCAATGAGGTGTGGGACCTAGCATTGTCTTGGTGGAACATAACACCCTTCTGATCATTCATAACTCTTCAGAATGTTCTCCAAATTCGATGTTGTTATATCCATTGGAAAGCTGAATTATTGCTCTTCAAAGCTGTATGAATGTTTTTTTTTATTTTATACCTACATAAGGAATAAATAAACAAAAACTCCTAATAGGTTTTTATTTTTTATCTCCATTTGTAGTTTGTCTATGAAGGTTCTGTTGATGTCATTGTGTGTAGTTGATGTGGCCCTAAATTCCTGCAAAATTTCTTGTAGATAATAAAGCCATATTGAAGTTATAACATTTTTTGTGATTTTCGAAAAAAAATCATGTGAGAGATCCAAACATTAAGCCTGAAAACATAGCCGAGCTTGTGCAAATTATTTTCTAAGCTTGTATGTGACACATTTAGGGCCATAGCAATCTCTCGCACTGATTGGGTAGGATTTTCATCAACAATGGCCTTAACAACATTGCTCGTATCAATTTCATTTGAGCATCATTGATGTCAAAATTTCCTGAATGAAATTTGGCAAACCAATTTTCACAGGTGCGTTCGGTTAAGGTATCATCTCCATAAACACTGCAAATTTTTCTATGAGCTTCTGCAAGCTGAATAGTGTGCTGCTTATAATAATACAACAAAATATGGCGATAATGAATGATATTTTCTTCCATATTCACAGTGCAATAACAAATACAATACTAAGCTAGTTTCAACAAGAGTTAACAGATATAGTTGTTGACATATTACAAAGGATAAGCAATCCACCTTAGAGATTAATTCATCAGATAAGAAGTGTATCATAGTGACATAAAAATAAACAAAAATATAAAGGACTTATTTGCCAATCCAATACATTCTAGCTTAAAACAACTTAAAAATATTTTTATATAAACAAAGCCCCTAAGAAACTTAAATCTCAATTTCGACTAAAGAAATAGTGTTTAGAACCATTTAGAATGTAAAAATGTAA
This sequence comes from Nezara viridula, assembly GCA_928085145.1. Taxonomy (NCBI): domain Eukaryota; kingdom Metazoa; phylum Arthropoda; class Insecta; order Hemiptera; family Pentatomidae; genus Nezara; species Nezara viridula. The sequence continues at coordinate 110,607,625 of OV725079.1, read as the reverse complement.
AACAATAATTCATGTATTATTTTTTATTAAACAATTTCATATTTATTTTAGATTAATGTAATAGAGACAAGAATTGATAATTTTCCTAAAGCAGACAAAAAAACGTTTCTCTTGTATTTTCAATCACTAATTTATATTCAATATGTTTGATATACGCTTTAATGAAAATAAATATTGGCATTACATAGATTTACCTAATTATGGTAAATTATTGTTATTAATTTTTATTCTAAATAATACCATGTCAAGATTTTAAATTATGACCACATTATTTCCAATTTATCACATGTAAATACAAACAATAATGCAAAATGAGGAGGGAAGGAAGATTTAACTTTTAATGATAATGAAAAAAATTGAAATCCTCACTTAAAGACAATAAAAGGTTATGAGCATTTTAATAATAATCAGTAAGCTGTAGTTAGTAATTAAAAGAATAGATATTAATTTTGATTCCAACTACCAAACATCATTAGTAGAGTGAATAAGAGGTTAATGAAACTGAAAGAGAAACAGATAACATACACCCATTACAATAGATTCCATTCTCAGTCTCCGGCCTACGGAATCCTAAAAAACAGACAACAATATATTTATGCTAAGGAAATGAAAAAAAAAAAAAGGGGGGGGGGAAAATGTAATAAATTTCAAAAATTACCAAATAGAAAAAAGGCATAATATACAATAAACATGTATGAAATTTTCAAAATAGTAATTCCTAAAATAAGATTTAAATTTATATCAGGGGAATTTTTTTTTTTTTATTTAATAAGATAATTAAATATGTTAGAATAAGATTTAAATATTGAAAAATATAACACTGTTGATTTTGTTTTGCAAAATTAGTTTCACACCTTGAATAAGCTTATACTTCCAGCCATGATGGACTGAAAAATATTGGCTCACTCAAGCTCAAAATGGTTGAGTTAATCAACAGTGAGCTTAATAAAACTCTTAATTAAAAATATTATACTAATTATATACAGGTGATTCTGAAAAAAAAAGCTGCATTTTCAAAATTTCGAGAAAGCAGATCATCCTCCTTTATTTAAAAACTTCTTTATTTTTCATGTAGCTTGATGATTTTTCATGCAACAAAGAATATATCTCAATTTTTTTTTTCTAGTCCAAATTCTAATTTAACAATTTCTGAGGTCGATAGTAATTAGAAGTCCAGATGGAAAAACGAATATGACTCAATATTTGAGAAAATAAAAAAAAAATAGGATAAAACGAAAATTATGAACAGATTTATTGGCCAAAATGGAAACACTCAATGAAGTTAGAATCAGTAATAATATGTCCGAAAAGTTTGAGGTTCGTTTGGGTTTAAAACAGGGGAATTTCCTTTCGCCTTTCCTGTTCAATTTGGCCTTAGAACATGCCATTAGGGAGGTAATGCATACCGAAAAAGGGTTGGATCTGGGTGAGATAACACCAGTGCTGGGCTATGCGGATGATCTGGTACTGTTAAGCGAAGACATGGAAATTATTAAACTAAATACGACGTTGATGAGTGCCAGTAAAGAACTAGGGCTCGAAATAAACACGGATAAGACAAAATGTATGGTTAGATATAAAAATGGCGATAACACTGATGATATCCATATAGATGGTAATGTTTGCACAGGTAGAGAAGTTTAGGTATCTAAGGTCTACGATAACTAGAAAAAAACGAAATTGAAGAAGATATTAAGATTAGACTGAAGGCGGGAAATGCTTGTTATTTTTCTGTGACAAAACTTTTTAGCTAGCGCCTCTTGTCCCGGAACTTAAATATTAGAATCTATAAAACCATTGTCTTACCTACAGTTCTTTATGGTTGCGAAATGTGGCCGCACGGGATGTGCAACATCTTAAGGTTTTTGAAAATAAAGTATTGCATAGAATATTAGGACCGAAGAAGGATGAATTAACCAGAGAGTTCAGATGGTTATACAATGCCGAATCGCGTGAACTGTAGGCGGGTAATATAATTGAGGTGATTTCATCCCGGCGAATCAAATGAGTTCGTAAAATTGTTGGGCTTAGTAACGAGAAAATTCCTAAAAGGTTAATATTTGCTGTGCCGAATGGTAAGCGTCCGAGGGGTAGACCGAAGCGAAGGTGGGAAGATTGCATTAAAGCCGATCTGAAAGGACTGGGTTTGGACGGCGAACGGTGGAGGGAGGTGTGTAACAAGCGATTGGTGGTGTCGGCATCGAACCTTCGGGTTCGCTAAGCCTTATTATTATTATTGTAAACATTCAAGTATTTTTTCTATTTTTCACGGGATTTATCAGTTTCACTGTGAGACACTGTATATACCTTATTATGCTAAAAAAAAAAATTGTGCCACTATAATCCATGAATTCCACAATAGAGTTCACAGCACGAAAAAAAATTTCTTGTAAGTGGCCTATTTTATTTATTCAAGTTTCTTGGAAAAAGCTAAGCCCTAGAAATTTAAGTTAATTAGTTTGTTTCACAAGTGCCATCATCTCAGACTTTAAACTTTTTTTGAATTAAGTCAGGATTATTTTTCCACTAGGTGTACCAGAAAGTAACCTTAAATAGCTACCTTAAACGTCCGAGGGGTAGACAGAAGCGAAGGTGGAAAGATTGCGTTAAAGCCGATCTGAAGGGACTAGGTTTGGACGGCGAACGGTGGAAGGAGGTGTGTAATAAACGATTGATGGTGTCGGAATCGAACCTTCGGGTACGCTAAGGCTTTTATTATTATTATTTATTGGCCGAAGTAGTTCCCAATAGATGGCATATACTTATTACAGTGCTTCTTTCATTTCAGTCCTGAAAGAAACACTTCCAGAACTCGATCTTTGGTATTAGCATTTAACTCGCCCTGTGATGCGCTTTTAATCTCATCTATATCCAAAAGAATGTCTGTCAAGATTCTTTTAACTTTTGGAAATAGGAAAAAGGGTATTTTTCCGTTAGCCAGGCGCAAATATTGCCAATTGTGAGCCAAGTCGTCCAAGTGAAGCGAATGAAAAACAGTAAAAGATAAAAATATGTTAGAAAACTCGATCTGGACAATGCGAACCAAGTACAATTGCACCGCCAACGTACTCTGTCACAAAAAAAGACAGTTTCTTTCATGACTCTGATCGTATATTGCATTCTTTGCCAATATACCTTTCTCTTTAAAAAAAAAAGAGACTGCATCTTCTTCAGTTCTGGCTAAATCCCAAGTTTTTACCATTTTTTAAAATAAAAATTAAGATGGAAGAAAAAAAGGAAAACATGCTTCGTTTTGAAAGAATAGAACACATGGCCCCAAAGGAACATGGTTTTAAGAAATAACCTCGATAAGAACCTGATGGTTGTATGAAATTTGGTGGAATTCTGCATTATTTTTTTGGTGCCTGGCTAACGGAAAAGTGCCAGAAAAAGTTAAACAAAGTTTATAGTAGGCAATTGTAGAGGCTAGGACATCATTACAGTGTTCTGCACCAAAAATTAACAAACAAGCAATGAAGTGCAAGCAGGTGCATTATCGTGGTGCAAAAACCACGAATTGTTTCATCAATTGTTAATGTTTGTACCACTCTTACACCCTAGCTTTCTCACAGCAAAAGCACCAAAAACAATGTTCAACATTTCTAAAAAATCATTAAATTTTCTTCGGTTTTAATAGCAAAATTTAATGCTAAGTCTCTGATACATTTTTCAAACATATCAAAAATTGACACTTGCAAGTAAACACATCTAACTTTCTTCACAACTGATGAGAGACTAAAAACTCAATGTAGCTACCATTGTATAGATGGGTTCGACATATGTATACTAATATAACTACGAAAAATTTTCCAAATTCGACTAATTTATACATCCCACAAAATATAAAATTTTGTGTAACTTTTTGTACAGACCTCATACCTTAAATTGTAGTGAAATATTTCCAAAATTACAGAATCATTTTATCACAGAAATATTGTGTTAACAGACATGAAATGTCTATTTATTTAAAAACAGACAAGCGAATATTAATTAAAATAGGGAATGTGATTTGGAGGATTCTTAATTATGTATAACCATCATATATTTAACAATAACGTCTTCTTCCTCTAAAACTCTTGAACAGGATTAAAACTTAAACTTTTCTTAACAATTATAGTGAACTGACTTCACTTAACAATCAAACCTCTGTTTAACCCCTACTTAAGTAGAGAGAGAGAGAGAAATACTTTATTTAAAGCAGTGTTGCCCTACTATATAAGGTTGCTCGATACACAGCATACTCATCAATCCTTTTTTTTGGACATACAAATTATATACAAATTCTTTTTCACATTACACAGCACAAACACAAAATAAGTTTGTTTATCCCCCAAACGTGCACCTAAGGCACAGGCCAACAGCAATGATGATTTCAACATTCATTAATAATTTTAATGGATTAGAAAACTTAAATGTGGAATAAAAATTTCTGTAGCTTATTGTTGCCAGCTAAAAAATGAGAAGTGCGCTCCAAGACAAATCTAATTGTATTAATCATGACATTTTTGATTAATAAAAATATCGAAAATTGAAATAAGCAACATCTGTAATCTTAAGAAGATCAAATATTTGCTATGAATTGTTGACAATTATTAAAACAATCTTAAGAAATGATATTGAATTATTGTGTAATAAAACCAAGTTATAAATTGAATATTGTTATTAACTTTAATTGCCATGGTTCTTTAAGATCACAACTGTTTAATAATAATAATTAGTTACCTGATAAAAATTTATAAGTTTTAATTACATTCAGTAGAAATATTATATGAGATAAATCTGAGGTATCCAATTTCATACGTTGCTCATTAGGTAATAAAGGTTTTTTGTAGTTAAATTAAAATATACTGATTGAAAGCCATATCACTGTCAAATCAAAACTAGCTAACTTATCAGTATCAGATAACAAATCTATTACAATTCACCTCTAAAAGTTTGAAGATTTGAACTTTGTGACAAAGCCATAGGAATCATCAACGAGCTTGAATTAAATATGGAACATTCTTGGTAAGAAGGCGGAAGTCGACTGAAGCCATCAATCATGGCTGTGGCAAGAATCCTTTTATCATTTTCAATTAAGAACAAGTGAGTCATTAGATAACGAATGAGTCAACAGGTTAAAAATAATTTAAAAAATGAAAAACCAGGAAAAGTGGGATAATTTCCAAGAAAATCTTTGGCAAGAGATTTCTTTGGATGAAAATACTGAATATATATACTTTTATAAAACAAACAACTCAGAGTTAGAGTATTATGAATTAAATAAGAAACACATGTCATATAAGTAATTAAAATTAAAGCTTAGAATGCTTTTTAAATAAATAAACACCTTTTGAAATAAATGAACACCTGAAAAATACTATTTACAATTAATTGTATCCAGAAAATTTCTCATTATTTAAGTAATGAGTAGGATTTTAACACTAACACTGACAACAATGAGCATATAATGAATCAATATGGGAATGCCAATAAACTTTTAAAGAGCAGAAACATTTCTGTTTTTTTTTTTTTTTTTTAACTTATTATTATTATTCATGCATAGATAAATCAATATTGTCTAAATGTAAATAACTTGGATGATTTACAAAATAATAATTTTTATTTTATTTCTATGAAATAAGTTTTCACATAGACATACCATCCTCTAACCAGAAAAGTGACGACTCAAATATACAGTATTTGAAAAAAATATACAAAGTTCATATTGAAATAGTATAAAGCTTCTTTTAAATTTCAGATTTATGACCATAAATATTTATCTAAATTTAAATTAACTTACTAAAATTTAATAAAAGTGACTTAACACTATTTCCATATAGTTTATTTTTCTAAAATACTGCATTTTTGAGATGCCACTAGTCCAGCAGGAGTGCAGAATGATGAATTGTATTTGAACCTATGATTTTTTTTTTAGTTATACAGAAAATTGATTTGCAAATTTAAACTTTTAATAAATAACAGTTTAAATAGTGTTGAAGAAGGAGAACTGATTGGGGAATGTTGAACATTCTCAAAAGGTGGAATCAGTATTTTAGTGAATTGCTGAAAAAAAAACTATTGAAAAATTATCTGAAGAGAGTACTGACCTAAATAAATTCCGGGGTGGAGCAGAAGAAGTAGAAGCTCCAGAAAATAAAGAAATAATTTATATAATTATGTCAATGAAGAATTATAAGTCACCAGGTCTCGACGAGATTACTCCAGAGATGTAAAAATATAGTGGAAGTGATCTGGGAGGAAATATATGTCTTAATTTGGGAGATATGGTTGGAAGAAAAATAACTGAAGATTGGACAAGAACAGCAATTTGTCCAATCACAAGCCAGGAGACAAGCTAGGATGTGAAAACTACAGATGAATGGCTCTATTGAGTACAACCTATAAAATATTGGCAGTACTCCTACTTAAAAGACTGACAGATTTTACTGACAGAATCATATAAGAATATTAGGGAAGCTTTAAGCCTGGAAGATCAACAATTGACCAGATATTCCCTTTGAGACAGGAGATGAAAAAATGTTATGAATTTAACATAGAAAAGCACCTTCTATTTATAGACTTCCAACAGGCATACAACAATGTAGACAGAGAGAGACTTTTGAAATCTATGATAGATGTAGGTATTCCCAACAAACTGGTCAGACTACCAAAAATGATGCTGATGAAGATTACCTTTGGAGTGAAACTTGCAAATTCGCTATCCGCAGAATTTGAGGTGGATAATGGATTGAGATAGAGAGGTCCTTTATCTCCCCCTCATTTTAATCTAGACCTAGAAGTGGCTAATCATGTTATTCAAATAAATCCAGGAAGAAGTATCTACAATCATCTGTCTCAATATCTGGTATATGCCAATTAAGTAGCCATTACCTCAAGAACTCAAGCAGCATTATCAGAAACTTTCCAGGAATTTGTAGAGGCAGTGGCTAAACTGGGCCTTAGAGTTAATGGAAATAAGACGTTGTTCATGAAAAGTTCAAAAAGGGAAAAGGACGTGATAAGGAAAGCTTTAAAGGCTCACAACTTTAGATCTTTTGAACAGTTCAAATACCATGGAAGCCTGGTCACATGCAATAACAAAATAGAGAGTGAAATAAAGGCTAGGATAGCAGCAGGAAATAGTTGCTATTTCTCACTTCAAAGAGACTTGAAATTTAGATCACTCTAAAATAATCAAAATCCTCATCTACAAAACGATAGTAAGGCCAGTGGTTGGGTGTGAGACTTGGACCTGAACCAAAAACTTAGAAAGCATGCTCAACTATAAGCGACAGAAAAGTATTGAGAAGAATTTCTGAGAATGGAATTTGGAGAAGAAGAAATAATGAGGAGCAGCGGGAACTTTATGGAGAACCTGATATTGTGGCATTGATAAAAAGAGCTAGGATAAGATGGTTAAGCCATGTGGAAAGAATGCTCGACCAAAAAATGCCAAAGATGCCGTTAGAGAAGCCGGATACCAAAAGTAGTAGAGGAGGCCCTCGGATCAGATAGCTGGAGGATGAGGAGGACGATCTGAGGCGGTTGGGCATTCGAAGATGGAGGAAAGTAGATCAAGACCATGGAGATTAGTTGGCTGGAGTGGAAGAGGCCAAGGTTCTTGCAGGACCATAGCACCATTATAATAATAATAATAATTAAATAGTGTACATTGATGATAAGGAAGCACTTTAATTTAATTAAATATAAAATATTTTGAATAGAGGCTAATGTTTTGGTTTCATTAATGATTTTGAAAAAACTTCAAAAAGGAGTTTCTCAATTTGACTTTTTTTTAAATAAATATTTATATGTTTTCTTGAAATTGTGCATAATAAATGAAAAATAAAGATATAAAATAGTAAATAATAATTGTAGGAGGTTACAAGTTGCTATTATCAAATTGTCATTTTATATTAAAAAACTAAAATGAGTGATTAATGATTTTCAATTAACGTATTGTTTATAATAAGACATTATTATGCATAATTTTTTAAAATAAAATAATCAAGTTTATTTTTCTAATGTTATGTTAATTTTACTATATTATCTTTCACACAATTTATTTTTTTTTAAATCAACTCTTATTTGCTTTCTTAAACTTAATAGGTCAATAACTACAGTTTCAATGGCCACTTTATCTGAAATAATTACATATGCATTATCAGCTTTAAATATATTTATTACTTCAAAATAACACTGTAAATATTTATTCTATAATTCTTTTTGTTGAGAAATTGACAAAAATTTACTATTACATTGTTACTTTTTCTATTACAATATTTGTCAGTTGTTAGTTAAAATTGATTTGTTTGCATTTTATTTTCTAAAATACACAGTGCTTTTTTCCAACAGCATTAATGGTTTTCTTTTACTATCTATTTCCCACTGACCAATTAAGTTTAGGAAAGAAAATATGGGTTTGACCCTTAGTAAATAAATTATTTAAAAAGTAATATAGAATTTTTTTTTTTTTTTATTGAAAATACTTTATTTAGAATACATGTTATAGAGGAAGCGTCATGAAATACTCACTCTGTGATTGTTGTGACATTCTCCTTTCCTGAATGATGGCTACATCCTCTCTTGTCATAGTCCTAAACAAATAAAGATAATAAATATCTCATATTGAAACAAATATTATCTAAATTACATAAACAAAAAGTTGGATAAAGGCAAGCTAAGATACTCATATGATAGTAACATTCTGATACGTTCGTTTAGTATGCAAGTTACCTTGTACAAGTAGGGAAAAAGCAATTCAAACACAATGGCACAATGAAACATGGGAACACATTTTTACCTTGGGAATGTTACAAATACATAACAATTTAAAAAATAAAAAATATGTGTATGTGTATACCTTATTTTCAATATCATTTTGAAGCTGACAAATTGCTTACATGAGCTAACAAATTATAGCAAAAAAAGTATTTTCATAATTAGTTTTCCTTAAAATAGAATTAAAAAAATAGTCAAAACTATTTGACCATATATCAAACAAAACACAAATAAATATCATATGGATTTAATTCTTAATTATCTCTTAAAATTATTTTTTTTCTAAAAAGAAATTATGGTTTGTTCAGAATTAAAGAAATGCAAATTGAAAGAAAACAAACACTTCAAAAAAATATAAACATCATCATGCACAATTCATAAATAACACATGTGCTTATAAATAACTGAATATATTTCAATAAATTACACTGTCAAAGTTGTTTATTAAGTTTAATGATCTTTGGTACAACAAAAATATGAAGAGTAGATGTATCTTTATTATATATATTATGCTTTACTATAGTAATATCACTTTTTTTATCATATAATCATGTGAAACATTGATCATGTATGCATAAGAGCATATAAATTAAACTAAATTGAATCGATTATTTCGGAAACATCATAAATGCAATTTTAAACAGTTTTGAATTGATTTGTTCTTGATACATTATTCATACACATGTCTTTCAGTGCAAGAAAATTTATTATATAAATAGATGAAAAATTGGTTCTTTATGCAATATATTTATGACTTTTATCAATGGAAATTTCAGTATAAAATATTTTTTTTTATGTTTTCAAAATTTTGAAAATGTCACATGTGTTGTATTTGAAAAAAACAATTCAGTTGAAGTAATTATCTCCAAATTAAATATTAACATAGAAAATGTTGAAGAGAAGTTTTGAATCTTCTCTTGATGTAGATGAGCCACACAGTTTAACAGAATAATAAAGATATTAATTTAAGATGTTTGAGATTATTGGCCTTAACGTAGAAAATCAATTTAGATTATAAGATTAAACAAATCACAAAAATTAAAATATAGCCTGAACTAAGATATAAATGACAGTATAGAATGTTTAATAAAATAACAGCAACCCAACTACCTACACATCTAAATCCATTGTTAGTCACTGAAAACCCAGAACCAAACTAAAGGAAGTACCGAACAATTGTCAGTTCAGTAATGGATTTACACGCTATTGGGCAATGTAAAACATTCTGATGCTCAGTACTTTAAGTGTTTGTTTTTTGTTTTTTTTTAACTAAGATTATTTAATACAGAAATTATATAACAAAGGAAATTCTGATAATTAATAAAAGAAAAATTATTAATTATTATTATTTATTACTGAAAGTTATATCAGATGAGAATACAAATAATTTTCACGTACAAAAGTTATTTAAATATGCAAGGAGTTTCAAGTTAAATAAATACATTTTAACCCGTAAACCAGGGAATAAAATTTTGTTCAACTCGTTTCACAATGGAGACTTTTTCTTTATAATTATAAGTAATATCATAACACCTCAAGTAATAAAAGAAAATAATTTTTAACTTATTAATTTTATTTATTTTGACAAAATATTTTATAATATATTATAAAAGAAAGAAAGAAAAAGATATTTTGTCATACCCAGTTAACAGGTTAAACTAGCATAAAATTAAAATGAATATCCGATTAAGATTTAAGGTTAATAAATTGCATAAAATATTAATAAATAGAAACTAATTTTGGAAAGAAGTTAGTCAACTATTCTACATATCATGGATGATAAAAATTCAGGACGCAGTCATTATAAAGTTTTTATTAGTGCCGACGTTTCAACCCAAACATGTGGGTCATCATCCGGGCCTATTTCGAGCACTGAAGGTATTCAAGTACTGGGTATTCGAGTACTAAAAATAATAAAGTAACAGAAAATCTAAATTAAATGTTTCAACAAATATTTCCAGAAGTGTCATTAATGTTGAGCATCAAACAATTACTGAGCACCATGCTAAGTGATTGTAGGAGAAATCTAAACAGAGAACAACAGTAACACAAGAGAAGGGAAGGTGTTAAAAGAGTTTCATTTTCAAGTACCATAAGTAATTTTCCTATCAATTAAATTAATCAATTAAATTCAAATGCTGATGGCTTATGGAAAAAAAACAAAAACAATATGATGGAAGATTAATTACACGATACATAATGGAAAAGAATATAAAACATATGACCCAAGTATGGGACATAAAGAAAAGAACCAATAATAAGATCATGACTGGCATATATAATACAAAACTCAATTCATAATAGATGGATGCTAATATTATAACTAACAACTAAAAAGTATCAGGAAGGTGCTAAAATAGGTCAAAACCTAAGATTAATTCTGCTATCAATTAAAGAGATAGAGAGTAATGTGTATTTTTTCATAAGAGAGGTAGGTGCAATATAAAACCTTTTTCCGGTGGGTCCAAGTAAAAAGGGGTTTACTTGAAAAACGGAACCAGTTGAGACTGATTCCAAGTAGCTCAAATTTATAATACTTTAAATAAATAATTATAACTGCATGATATTAAATAAGTTTTAAATCTATTTCAATATGTATTTGGTTTTAGGCCTGATATTTCTAAGCACACAGCAATGATTTGTGTAAACTAACATTTCTCCTAAAGTCTGTCCAACATTGCTTTGTGGTCTATGGTAACCAAAGGGATGATATTACAGATCTTTATGTTGTGGTTTATATTAAATTATTGGTAAACAAACAAATCATGATAAAAAAACTTATTTTCCTCATTCATATTTTTTTTACACCTAAAATTCAGCCAGCACTAAAAAACTGGTGATTAGGGGCAAATGCTCAGTCTACAACAATGTAAATCTGGGTCTATAAGTCAGCAATAGCCTTCTTCAATAAAATAAAATAAAAAATCTTACTGAAAATAGGAATCTTTATTCTAAAGTTTTGTTCTTAAAACTTTAACTCCTAAAATAATATCAACAACAGCAATAGCAAGATCAATTAGTATACTAAATTTATTTAAAACATAACACTACTCATAGACATCAATATCACCCTGTACCACTATATCTCATGGAGGGTACTTGGGTTAAGTACTTCGTAAGAATGTACTGTTTCAAAATATAATCAATATATAACCCAATCTGGAGTCGTCAGTTGATAACAATATCATCGGTTAATTACAAAGAGTCACTTAGTACAATTTTGAGAGAGCTGATTTTTTATGGGCATTTTTTTGTGAATTTCAACCCTATTAATCGATTTAGTGCACAAAAATGATAGACCATTTTATATAACAAATATAGTTATAACAAGCAGAAATAATACATATTATTTGTATATAGCAGTTATCATGTAACTGCTGTGGACCTGTACGAAAATCTAATTAATTGATTAAGACAATTATATAAGTTTACAAACTTACCTGGAATGTTGATTAGTATTAATAGTAATTGGCATGTTTATGTCAATTCTAGGTTGTTCTGCAGGAGTAACTTGGTGGTATATTGTAGGCCTCTGAATCATCTGACTATCAAGGTAAAACAAAAAAAAAAATGAAAATAAATAAATCTAAATACAAAAAGAAAATGAAAAAAAGAAAACAAGCAGGACTCAAGATAAGTAATATAAAATAAAAGTATAACTAACCGTAACTAAAAAAACATAAATTCAACATGCCTCATTCTGAAATACTTTTTTCATTATTTAATTTCAAGGTTGACAATAAAAAACAAAAACACCTTCATTAAAAAATCATTATATACAACAGTACCCACTCAAGGATTTTTTATTTATTTCTTTTTGTTTTCTAAAGCAGATGCAGATGTAATGATTTTTCCATCTATTGTTAAGGATTTTAAAGATAATAACCAGATAGTTGTGTTACTAATACTAAATTATCATTACTAAATAATTCCATTTGTAATAACTTTCTCACATAGATATCTGAATTTTCATTAATAAAAATGACACAAATACATATACAAATAAACAATGCACAATAACTTTACTGAATAATTTGTTCTTCTATTATAGAAATTCATCCTTCAACTCAGTTTCAAGTTTATTATATCACTTCAAGAAGCTTTCAGTGCTTTGCACCGTATTTAATTATTCTAATATTTACCCATCCACTTGTATGTCGTTTTTCTTTCAGAATTTATTTCTCTTTCCAATCATTGATTGTTGAACTTCTTTTAAAAATCCATCGTAATACTGGGTCGTACTCTCAATATGAATATGACCTGCTATGGCTGAAAAAGGTCTTCAACAATAGATTTTAAAAAACAGTACGACAATCAATGAGTGGAAAGCGAAAAAAAATTCTGAAAAATGAAAAAATGACATCCAAGTGGATGGAGATAGATGAGAAGAATAGATGAACATGATGCTTAGCACTGAAAGCTTCTCAGAGAGATATAATAAACTTACAATTGATTTGAAGGACAGTTTTCCCTAATTGAAGAATAAATTATGGATTGTTTGATTATTTTATTAGCTCTCTTAATTATTGCTTTGAGATGTTTATCATTTTATCTTAATTAGTTTTAAAGATAATAAAGAATAAGTCGTAAAAAGAGATGTAATTTCTCAAATTATAAATAGTATGAAAATAGCTTCACCCAAATAAAATCAATTTTATTTAAATGAATATTTAATTCAACTAATAATTACCAATTTCCACATGGTAAATTAGACAAAATTTTCTTTGAAAATGAGTATTATTCGTGTTTGGTAAAAATATAGAAACATAAGAGTGGGATTTAAAATGGCTAAATAATGATAAGTTCTGTCTTCCATAAAATCATGAATTATTTACATTTTTCACTTTGCTACCTATACTAGGTAAGGAAATTATTGCAATCGGGTCAAATTTTCGATATGCGGTTTCCGATGGATCTATAAGATTCAGAGTCCCCTGAGTCCGAAAAACACATTTTTAGCCATTGGTCTGTCTGTCTGTTCCAAGATTTACTGGGGAACTACTGAACCGATTTTATTGCTTCTTTTTTAATTTTTGTAGGGTTTTGACTACTGGTGCCTGTGACCGAAATTGGGTGCTCCATTTGCTATTGCTGCTGCGCAATAAATGAAAAACACGGTGTTTTGCAAACTGTAGCACGAAAACGGCTCTAACGATTTTGATGAAACTTTCCTATAATGTTTTTTCAATTTTCGTATATGAACTAAATTCCTGAGAAAATTCAGGGAAAAAATGTATAAAGAAAAGAAAAATGTTTTGGGTCCTAACTCCCTAAGTATATATTATATGGTAAAATTTATAATATAACTTTTGAAAAGTAATTAAGATACCAACAAAAGAAAACAAAAAAATCATCGGAATCGAACCAGTATTAGCGACAATCCAGCTTATTCTATTTTCTAAACATGTTTTAATTTATAACTTTCCTACCTATTCTAGGTAAGGTAAGTATTGCGATCAGTCCGTATTCTGGTGTCAGAAAGGTGTGAATGAGAGAAAAAAGATGACTAAGTGAAAGTATGAAAATCTGTTGTCCGCATCACACAAGCTTCACTATTTCTTCTAGTTTCAACAGAAATTATCGTTTGACAAGTTTAAGCTATGGCAAAAAGTTTTTGATCAGCAATATTAGAGCATATTGAAATTTTAACACTGATCTACCTTAAGCTGGTTCACATTGCTTTAGTTTATCAAATAAATCGTACTCAAATCTTTTCTTTAATCAATTTCCAGGAAAATAAATCTAATTCAATTTTTTTTGGTTTCTTGATGGACATATGTAAAGATATAAAAGCTTTTCTGGAATAGGTAGGAAAGTCGTGTGAGTGGACACACTAGATTTTTTTTTCTATCAGCCCCTTACTAAACTACAAATTCCCACCTTTGGAAAAACTCCCTTTTTTAATAAGCTTTAAGTTTATATTAATTGAGTTGAGTTTAGTTTCAGTAAGTGCCAAAATTCACAACCAGTTTTGTAAAAAAATTATATCATGTTGAATTCTGTCTCCTCGTAGAGCCAGTATTTTCAACAACAATAATAATTAAAATGACTTATTATCTGTTACTCAAAGAAATGTTTCTAAAAGTGAGGAATTTGTAATCCAGCAATAGACCCAGAAAAACAAAATTGCTAACAATCCATGATTTTATGGAAAACAAAAATTAACATTATTCAACCACGTAAAAACCCCTTTCAAATGGGCTAAATTCATTAAAAAAATTTAACTTTCAAGTCAAAAGGTTTATGATATTAAGGTACCAATTTATCTATTTATATATTTTTTTTTTTATAATTTATTGGCAAATTGAATTTATATGAGTTGATTAAAGCTATTTTAATAATATCTAAAATTCTAAAAATGATGTCCTGATGTCAGATTTCTTTTAAGTTTTGGTCTGAAAAAAGTTAGTTAAAAAACAGGTTCTGGTGTTAGTTATAATTGTAAACATTACACTGCTTCCAGAAAACAATGATGTATCAAATATTTGAGATGGGTGGGTACTGCAATGATAGTTTTCATATGAATAAACTTGTTCATAAAATCTAATTTTTCACACAGTAAACAGAAGGTTTTTGATTCCATAGATTGTAAACCAAAATCAAAACAAATAGATGTCCCAATCTGTTGTTAAGTTCCAATGTTCTCAGATAAAAAATGGGTTGAAGATTAATTTTCAAATAATTTTTATTCTAAAATAATTTCTATAAAAGTTATCAATTTAAAAAAAAATGAAACAGAATTTGTAATAATTTAGTTTCTAATGAACTGTTTTTAATTTTTTAAAAATACGAATTTTTTTGATGCATTTTATTTAAGAATCCTACCTGTTTAAATTCTGCTCTTTTATTATCGATGATTATTAGGCCGCAAATTTAGTTTTAGTAATAATTATATTAAAACTATTATGATTCATTTGTCTAATACTACTTTAACTATATATTTATAGTTAATAAGAATGATTTTGTAAAATTATTTTATCAAAATAAGACAGACCCATAAAAATATGTAATGGACATAACAAAACTTGTAAAACAAAAACACAGAAAGTTATTTTATAGAATTTTAGACCCAATTAGAAATATTAGGCTCAATATTCTAAATTATAAAAGATACTAAAGTTTTTAAAATATTTTTAATTTAAAGAAATGTAAAATACAAAGTTATTTCTATAATTTTAAGTATTTTTTTCGTTATCTTAAATTAACATTCACTTACAAAGACAAGGGATAGGAGATTAATATATTTCCTTTTTTTTAAATGATAAAAATGTGATGAAATTTGTAACTCTATACTAGAGAGAGGCATGCTTCCAATTCAATTTATTGGTTTAAAAAAGTGGTATATTTACACAAGGACAAAAATTTAGGATAAGAATATTTAGCATGTAACAGGAAACTAGTTATAGGAGACACTATCTACTCATTCAAGACACCAAAATTTAATAATGACAGATAATAACAAAAAATTATGTTTTTTTTTAATTTTCGTACTGCAACAAAGATATGGACATTTTGATAATGACTGATAAATTTAAAAACAAAAAAATACAGGTGATAAAACAGACAGAAAACTTACCCAATAAATTTTTTTGGCAGCTATATACGAACACATAACCAATCATGAAGACGAATGAAAGGTAAATGCTTAAAAAGGTTTAAATAGCCAGCATTAATTGAAACAATTAGTTGAGCCTTGAAACCTTGATAACTGGAATTGGTAGGAAAACATTACCAACAAGACAAAATTTATCATTTAAATGCTAAAAGAAATATATAACTTGGAAAAATCAATATTATTTAAATATTTCATAAAAGTAAAAAAAAAAAAATATATTCGTCAATCCATCTCCTTATATAGGTGTCTTAAAATTATGCATGAAAAATAGTTTACACTCACCATGAACAAGACTGAACCCATATCGATCACGAAAAATAAAACAATAATTAATGAACCACTAATGGTATTTGTTATTACCTGTAACCCATATCCTCCTCATACTGTCCATTGGCCTGTTGATAGTGTGACTGAGGCTGCGGCGTGATGGTAGTAGGAGCTGGCCTGGGAAGGGAGTTGCTGTTTAGCACCTGCAAATGAATGACATCATCAGTCATGGGGGTCAAAAAGGATCCTAAATCATGACTCAGTCACTATTTTAAAAATTTTACTTAGTGAGCTATTTCTCTAAAATAAGTGATTATTATACATCAGTGTTAGGAAAAAACATAATAAGAAAGAAAAAAGTATTTGTACAATGAGTAAGTTTTTCCTCAAAACATTATTATCTTCATTACTCCATTTTCTTATTAATGTAGTGTATTTCATTTAAAAAAGAAAACATTAGGGAAAAAAACTGAATCCAAGATAAATATCATTGCAATTCTTTTGGGATCTTTTTTTTTGGTTTATTAATTTTATGTTTATGTACATTCCATTAATTAGTATAAAAGAAATAGATACCTTAAAAATTAAAAATAACTTATCTTCAGCAAAATTAAAAAGGAACAACGAAATCACTAAAAGAATAAATGGTTTAATTTTTCATGAAAAAAAAATTTTCAAACTAATTTGCTTTGGAGAAATAAATTGAAATTTGAATCCCATGAAAGAAGGAAGATGTCTACCAATTTAAAAAAAAATGATTTCTTTATTTTCAGGGCCATATTTGAAAACAATTTGTGTTTTTAAAAGACATGAAAATATTATTTATATACATAAAATAATTAAATTCTTTTCCTTATTTTAAAAGATAACGAAGTAATAAATGATCTTTTTATATGAAATTTCAAATTAATTGCCACTGCATATAATTTATTTCAAATTAATTGCCACTGCATATAATTTAATTCGGCAAAAGAAAATATGTTAGGCTCCTGAATAATTTTTTTTTAAACCAATACTTATTAATAATCTTACATTTCTCATTATTGTTACTAATATAATTACTGAGAAAAATATAATAAATTTATAGTTTGTGAAATTTATCAGGAAAGAAGACCTAAGAGCTCTTTTAACATCATTGTTTATAGAATTGTTTATTATTATTTACAGATCATTATTTATCGATAAATCAACATATGCAATATATAAATCAATATATATAATACATTAGACTTATCATATATATAATTTTGAATGTATAACTATTAAGTAGATAGATTCATAACTCCAAATTCTATTACTTTAGATTTTTTTTTGTGATAAATCTCACTTTTCTGGGGTGTCCAGGTTGGATAGAAACCCTGAAAAAGTAATACCGTGGCACAAAATTAGAAATAAAAGTTACGAATTTCTATTGTTTTTCCTCTTAATATCAAGTCAAGTCAAGCTGAAATCATTAAAATAAGTATAATATAGTTAATCTATACAAAAAAAAAAAACTTTATATTCAGAAAATATTACTTTATATTTAGTTATCCAATATTAAACTCTAAAATAAACATCATATAATTCTAAAATTTAATTAAAAATGCTTGAGTAATTTTAAGTAGTGATGATGGTAATTATTGAACAACCTAAAATAGTTTCAAAATCAATTTTTGGATGCTAAAGATTTGTAAATTAAACGACAACTTCAAAATACTATTTTTTGCCATGATCAAACTTATTTAGTTGATGAAACAATGTTGACGAAATTGAAATGTCAAAATGTATATCAACTACCAGTCAGAAATTTATTGATTTCAGAGAGAAAAATCTTTTTAAAGGTTGAGACTACTACTATAAAATCGTCTCAAATGGGCCTTCGAAAAATGTAACACAATACGACATAAACAATGGATCAAAAAATTATTCATACACTCAGTCAAAAATATTTTAATTAATATTTTTAACATGAAATAACTATTTGTTTGTTATAACAATAAAAAACAACATTTTGCATTAATTTTAAACAAGTACAAAAATTAGGAACTCATTTAATTAACAAAAAAAATTGAAAATTTATAACATAAACTAAATATCCTTCAACACATAAAATTTGTTTTTAGAATTTTGTAGGATACCTTTTTGCATTTATCATAGCCTGTTATCTATTTGGCATTGATTCTATGAGCTCCTTGATCTCCTCAGGATCAATTTCCACTGCTAGGTGACGATTATAAATTTATTCTTTGGAAAGCATAAATATTTTCGGATTTTTAACTTCATAAGTGTCCTAATATTTTTGATGGGGTTAAGATTCGGTTATTATGGGAGTATTGGCAGCAATTTGGAAGCATTATACAGCAGTTATCATTTGATTTTTCTAATCGTTTGTTTAAGGTCACTATCTTGATAGAAAAAATAACAACTTTTCCAATATAACTAGAAACATTACTAAAATGACATTACTCAAAAATGTTGAAATTGGAATTAGTCATTCTGTCAACTGAAAGGCTTGGGGACTAAAGTTATATGGTTTATTAAACTAGATTTTTATTGACCACCGTCGATATAATAAATAGATTGTTTGTCATTTTAATGTTCTTAATGATTTTTTATCTGTAAGCTTTAAGCTTTAGCTATGTTTAAAATGCACCTCAAAAATTTTATAATAGCCCAACATTGCCAGAAAATAATTTCAATTCAAAGTAGAGGGGAAGTGAAAGATGTGTGTTGCGCACCATTTTTTTCGGATACATCGGTAATTCATCTTTTATTGAAAAACTGAACAATGCCATTTTAGAGATGAAAACTAAACACTTTCGATCCACGATTCATTTCCATAAATCATTTCATACAGAACTAAACAAGGACTGGTTTACGATATGTGAATAAAGGTTGTGGTTGTTTAAGAATACAGAGTTCTGAATATTACTCAAAAAGATAGTCCTGGGAACAAATTTACATGGTATTACAGAGACAGATTTTTAAGTATGAATAATTTTATGCATTGCAAAACTTAAATTTATATACTAATAAAACTAAATGAGATACTAATTACTTATTATCTACCTAGTCCTGTCATAAATATTGTTACAAGAAAATGTAAACAGATTTCAACAGAAATATTTATTTTTCCAAAAACTTTTTAGAAAATAAAATGTATATCTATAGAGTGTAAAACAAAAAAGAAATTACTCAAAATGTCCCCCTTATGCCTTGAAACAGGCATTTAATCTCCATGGCCAGTCATCAATAGCACCATGTAGCACTTCTTGAGGACCAGAGATTGTTTGAGGCTTTCCAAGTTAGGGTGTGCTCTGTGGCATACCATCCTCTCCAGTTCGGACCAAAGCCGATAATCTAGTGGATTGAAATGAGGGCTTCCTGAGGGCCAATCAGAGGCAGAGATGAACTATGAAATGTTCTTTTGCAGCCACAGTTGATTTGACCTGGCCTTGAGAGCTTTTTTTTTTTTTTTTCTTCTCTACCTCGCCTTTTAGGCTATACGGGATTTTCCTGGGCCGGAGGGTGAAGGCGGGGAATTTAAAATCCCCTCCGGCACCAGGATACGAACTCGTACTTTTTTAATCTTCTCAAATCTCTTATCCGGTTGCCAGGCACTCGCGGAGCAGTGCACACGCTTTAGCTCATTCGGCCACACTGCCCCCTCTGGCCTTGAGAGCTGGAGCGGAATTTTTAACTCCTTTTTCTCAAAAATGGAGCTTTGTGGTTCCATTGAATCAAATTCCCCAAACCATCACTGAGGAAGGGTGATGACCTCTTTCCACTCTTCTAATGACTTCCTAGGCTTTTTTAAAGCTGTGTGTGTACACACGATCATTTTTGTGATTAAATGTTTCTTCAATTGTAAACATTTTCTCATCGCTAAACAAAATCTTTCAATGAAGACCATTGGTGTAATGGCTGAGGAGCACTTTGCATCTACCCACTCTAATTTTTTTTTTTTTTTTTGGAGAAGTGGTCAGCCTTTGTCCTGTCATTCTTCGAAATGCACCCATCCTAAGGTCACTTACTTTTTGTTATAAGAGACATTGATCTGACAGAGATTTCCATTTCCTGAGACATGATTTTTTGTTTTCAAATGGGTTTTCTTCTGATTCAAGCAGTCATTGCTCTCACTCCATTTGCCGTTCTGACAGTGCAGGGCAGACCAGTCGAGATCTGTCACATACAAATAGGGTCTCATTATATCTATTTATACAGTGGTACACGAACATACAGCTGATACCTAAAGGTTTCAAAGTGTTGAAAATCTCTGACCTACATTTTCTAACTTTGTGTAAGGCGATCACAGCTATTCGGTTACTTTATCATCCCACTCCATGTTAACTGAGGGAAAGAAAAATACAAACTAATTGGGATTATTATCCTGACATGTTAAGAAAACAACCTGGTAGAGGTAAGGATTATCTAAATAATACCCAAAGATGTACAAAGTTCAACTTTTGTAACAGTTTTTATGGCAGAACTAAGTACAACTTATGATACTTACTATTAGCCTCTGGATACAATAAGAAATAGATGATTGTAAGCCTGACCAAATAATAAAAGCTGGTCACTTTTTTGAAGTGTTAACCTTGTCCAAAATTAGCAGTGAATAAGGACAATGTAAGATCAGCCTTGTCTAATTATACAATTAGAAATTTTCAAATAGACAAAGATGATAAGTGATATTTTTGAAGAAAAAAAAAATTGTAAACAGGTGTGTATTTTTTAAATATTTTCTCCTTCCAATCATATAAATTCAATAGATGGCTAAGAATTTCAGGTGTCAAGGGACGATTATTGCCCTATAGAAGATATATGTAATAATTGCACTCATAACCTTCATCACAATATCAGAGTAGATTCCGTAAATATACTCAACAGTTTATCAGATCTCAATTCTTAATATCCTCCAGAGAATACTGCATTTCTGTGTATCACCTGTTTGTGGACTTTAACGCTGCTTATGGCATTGTAACACGCGAATATTTTTATCAAGCTTAGATAGCTAACTGATTCGTTTATTTGAATTGCCCAAAGCACAATCCATATATATGGTACGTGTCTAAGGCAAATGTCAGAGGTGAGCTTTGCAAAGAACACCATGAGACATGGAGATGCATTGACATGTTTGCTCTTCAATATTGCATTAGATAAAGCAGAGTGGGATACATTGTTTCCAGACAATAGAAGCCCGGTGTTTAATAGAATGGTTCAAATTCTTGGTTACATTTACAATCGAGATATTGTAACAAGACCCTAGACTGAAGTTTATAAAGCCTTCCTTGGTCAAGAAGCAACTTCTA
This sequence comes from Nezara viridula, assembly GCA_928085145.1. NCBI lineage: Eukaryota > Metazoa > Arthropoda > Insecta > Hemiptera > Pentatomidae > Nezara > Nezara viridula. Next base: position 110,585,686 of record OV725079.1, on the reverse strand, counting down.
AACGACTAAAACTGTGTGTCAATGCAACAGAAACAAAGTACATGACCTCCAAGTTTGACACCTAGGCAAATACCCTCCAATTTGACTCATATAAGTTTGAACAAGTGGATGAATTTGTTTACCTGAGTTCCCTGATAACTACAGGCAATGATAACTGAAACGAAATTAAGAGGAGAAAAGTTATCGCGCATTAAAGTTTGACACCTAGGAAAATACCCTCCAATTTGACTCATATAAGTTTGAACAAGTGGATGAATTTGTTTACCTGAGTTCCCTGATAACTACAGGCAATGATAACTGAAACGAAATTAAGAGGAGAAAAGTTATCGCTAAGCAATGTTACTTTGGCCTAGGAAGGTATATAGAAAGCAAATATCTGGGTAGGAAAAAAAAATTATGGCTATATAAGATGTTGAACAGATCAGTTCTGATATACAAACCTTTAAATGTGTTACTTATCATCCCCATCCACTTTACCCCTCAAGTGTATAATTACATTAAACGATAAAAATCTGATTATATTACTGCAATCCAGTAAGTCAAAATTGTATATATAGGATAAAGAGAGAAAAGTAATTCTGTAGAAATAATCAACCTTATGAAGAAAATTTAAAAATTTGGTTTTCAAATAATAAAATAAAATTATAAGAAATCTAAATTGTTAAATAATTAACTTTTCAGATGCATCACTTACATCTAAAGCGTGGGTCATGGCTCTTGCAAAACCATCAGCATCTTCACGACTACTGAAGTTCAATCCATATACTTGTTTCTGGTCCCTCCATTGATGAAAGGTGTTAGTGGCCTGATTATATTTAAGTCCCTTTACAATGATGCAGTTAATCACAACCTATGTACAAAAAATAAATATTTAACTTTATATACATTCCTAAGTCCAATAAAAACTAGAATTTTCAATCTACAGGATAAGAGATATTACAAATATTTTTTTTTTAATTTATTAAGATTTTATAGGATGTAGAGGCAAATTACAGTTATTTATTTATTTATTTTTTTTGTTACACTACAACAATGTACAATACAAACAAATTAATAGTTGACTGCCGTGAATATAATGAAAAGAAGTTGGTTGAGGTGAGCAGTTATAAGTAAAAAAGTAAATATAAATAAATGTAATTTATAAATTTTTACTATTCCTCTTCAAAAAATAAAATTATTTCAAAAATTTGGAAAAAAAAATTGGAAAACAAATGATGACTTTGTTTTCAATTAAATGAACCCACAATCATTTACATAATATCTGTACCCCGGAGGTGAAACATCATGTTCATTTTTCTATATTTCGAGTGGAGCCAATCATCCATAACTTTGAGCTATTAAAACTTGTTTCTTAATTACTAAATTATTTAATATAAAAATGGACATGATATCCTTTACATCCGGGCACAGATATGTGTATTGTGGCATAAAAAAAAATAAATAATTAAGAAATATCCTACAATTCTTTTGTGAAGTTTCTCAAAAATCTTTAAATAACTTATATAATAATTATAATATAACTTAAAATGACAACCAGACCTCAATACTTTCTCAGGTTAACAGTTCATAATATATGATATCATAGTGTACTATATATAACAATTCATATATTAAATTTATACTCTGACATGAAACCAACTCCCATTTACATAGACTCCCATTAAATAGCAATTAGTAATTACTTCAAAATGTCAACGAGCCAAACCATCATGGGTAATTGACATAATAGATCAAATGATGATTAGAGAGGTGTAAACATTCTTTAACATCTCAATGAATATGACTAATTAGCTAAAACCAATGTTGCCTCTTAAGTTTTTAATTTATAAAAAAGCAGAAACTTACTTAAATTTCCTTTCCTTTCTTTCTTCTTTCAGATAAAAAAAAATAAGAGAAATAAATACATCAAGATAGCTAAAATACTATATTCAGCTAATCACTAGACACTATATTGGTATTAGAAATAGATACAACTCAAATTACAAGCTAATATGACAATGATTGAATAAAGGAACCTGGTCAAATAACTAATATTGATTGCATGCCAGAAGATTTGAAGTAGATAGATTTAATAATCAAAATGATAAAATTATTAAACATGATATTCAAATGTTTTTGAGAAAAAAGCCACAATGTTTATAGCATTAACACAATTTTATTCATTCATTATAATACAGTTAAAGTTTATTTTTAAATTAATACAATTTATAGTATTATTGTTATTATAATTAAATGATAACATATGCTTTGTACCTCATGATCATTTAATTTCCTAGCGACTACCCTAAATGAGTTTGTGGTGATGTTTTGAAAAATATGCACTTTTGAAAGGCCTGACGATGAACCACTAGGTATCCATTTCTTGTTAGTGTCATCGTATACCATCACCGAGGCCCTGGCAGAAGCTATGCTCTGCTCACTGAAAAAGAAAATTAAAAAATTATAAATATGAAGATATTCCACGATATTGAGAAAATCAAAGAATTAATAAACTTATATATGGCTATTAATATTTTTTAACAACTAGCAACAATTGCCTTTGACTCTGAAAACTTCTCATGAAACGATCTAACTTCATTATTGATTTGGATTTTCAAATTATAACTAAAATAGAATTCATATTATAACAATAAAAAGAAAATTGTCCATAAAATCTGTAGCCCAATGCAAGTGGTCTTCTTGTGTTTCTTGGATGCCTTCCTCTACCAGAAAAAAAGGACCAATTTCGCCTTAGTTCTTAGGTGAAACTTATCCTTCCAATATTTCTCAAACTCATACTTTCACGTACTAATCAGAGTATAATTATACTTACAATAAATGAATAAATAATCCTTAAAAGATTTTCTTTTCTTTTCATTAATATATCTATCCCACATCAAATATCTTAATCGCCTTATTGCGTCACATTGGTATCACACACATTATTTACACCACTGTACACTAATCATTTTCTGGTCTGGATTTGAACCTTGCACTTATTTAAAACCTACATTAAAATTATGTTTTATCAGTCATGAACCTAACTCGGAGTTCGAAGACCCTTCAGTAATACGTCAAGATCATCTGGTAAGATGGAGAAGCTGACCAAATCAGTTCTATTAAACACAATTGCTTAAAAAACAGTACTTCCTTATCATATCCAAGATCCTTCACTAAATTGAGGGGAGAGTAAGTCTCCCATGAATAATGAATATCAGTAATGAAGAAATTTAAAATTAGAAGTTTTAAGTAGTTAGAACAGTGAAAACGGAAAACTTTATCATCATATTCCCTAGGTATAAAAACTATGGTAACTATAACTAGGTATATTCAAACAAAAATAAAAGTTAAAATGAAGAAGCTGATAAAGAATTAATGGGAAAGAGAAGAATTCTTAACAATATACATAGACTCAGCTGATTGACTACAATAATCTCACCTAAAAGATATTAATTCGATGGCCATAGGAAATAAGTAAATCCAGAAGTCACACGGGAGATGCTGATAACATGCAACTGTTTAGCACCATTTTACTCTTTGACCGTCAAAATTAAGTATGACTTAATTTATGCAGCTTAACTGCCAAAAGAATGCTTATAAAAACGAGCCTTTATATTTATACAAGAAATGAAAAAAGTGGTGAAATGAAAATTTCAACTCGCGTTTTATATTTTATAAATCAAAAAGAAATTTGGTTCCCTGCCTGTTTATAGTCAAATCCTTGTGAGGAAATAAATTTAATACGGTTAATCCAAATTTAATAAAATTTTCAGAGATTTTACAAATTGGTACTTAAAAGGTGTGATGTCATTTTTATCAAATTCCTTTCAATACTATTGATTAAGCATGTGCAAATGTATACTTAAAAAAAATCATCTCCCATATTTCATTTTCGAATAATATTTTCATGTCCATTTTTAATACTAATTCAAATAATCTGACAATTAGATGTAGTTTTTAGAAACTTCAATTTGGTATAATAAGCTTAGTATATTTTTACGTTTGATAAAATTAAACATTTGTGCTGAAAAAACAATTGTGCCAACTATTTATTAATATTAACAATATATAAGCAAATGGTTATTTAAACAACCTTTTGCTCTTCAGAAATGAGGCAAGCATATATAGAAAACAACAATTCCAGGAGTAGAAGATTCAGAGAAGCTGGAATTCAATGGATTCCACGAACTCCATTAATTTTAACTCTCCAAGAACATGGATCAATCCAGAATATTACTACAAAATCAACTTTTCCTTGTCCTAAAAACAATTTAGATTTTATTAACTAACAATCGTTAATTTATATATTAAAAACAATGGGAGCTGATATAATATATAACAGAATAAAACTAAATGTATGTAGTATTTCTTCTATGCGATACCGCTTAATTCACAAATGAAAAGTATTGTAAATATAAAAGCCATTTTCTTTAGCGATTGCTTCGAGGGCTTTCTTTCCCTTAGACGATTCTGATTTAGATGATAAGAAATAGATCGAATTTTTTTCTACCACTAGCGAAAACCTCAGGAAAAAATACACCGAGAAGAATGGAATCATATCTTTTTTTAAATAAGAAAAAATGGTATCAAGTATTGTAGGCTTTTAAGAGTGGTGTTAATTAACCACGATCGATCCATTTATAGCAAAAGAAAAAAAAAATCGACAAAAGAAGCAATGGACAGTAAAAAGGAAGCTGTTGCGATGAGTGGAGTTCACAAGAAAACAAAGGAAAGCAGGAAAGAGAGAAGGGGACGATTGTAATAAAAGTAGGAACTGGTGGAATACAATCAGATCTCTTAGCAGCAAAATGGAGGATAGTTACGCCTTAGAATAAATATTTCTAAGAGAGGAGGTTCCAAACTCCGGCCCGCGAAATCTTTGATTGTACGGTAAAATTTGATAAACTATTTAATAATAATAATAAAAGGCTTAGCGAACCCGAAGGTTTAATGCCGACACCACACGCTTGTTACTCACCTCCCTCCACCATTCGCCGTCCAAACCCAGTCCCTTCAGATCGGCTTTAATGCAATCTTCCCACCTTCGCTTCTGTCTACCCCTCGGACGTTTACCATTAGGTACAGCAAATATTAACCTTTTAGGAATTCTCTCGTTACTAAGCCCAACAACTTTACATGTCCATTTGATTCTCCGCGATGAAATTACCTCAATTATATTACCCGGTTACAGCTCACGCAATTCGGCGTTGTGTAACCTTCTGAACTCTCCGGTTAACTCATCCTTCTTCGGTCCGAATATTCTACGCAATACTTTATTTTCAAAAACCTTAAGACGCTGCTCATCCCTTAATGTAAGAGGCCAAGTTTCGCATCCATAAAGAACTGTAGGCAAGATAATTGTTTTATAGATTCTAATTTTTAAGTTCCGGGACAAGAGGCTCGAACTAAGTAGTTTTGACACAGAAAAATAACAAGCATTTCCCGCTTTCAGTCTAACCTTAGTCTCTTCTTCAATTTCGTTTTTTCTAGTTATCGTAGAACTAGAATGTGAGAAAAGTTATTCTTTTTTTGACTTGTGCATAAGGGTTCAGACAAGGAGTATAATAAGGTATAAAAAACAAAACAAATTTCACGAAGAAATAACGAATCCCGATTCGAGAAATATGATTGATCTATATTAAGACTGTTAGTACTCAGTGGACGCGGAATTTGATGCTCTATAACCTTTATTCTATGAGTTATTCTCTTAGAGAACTCATTCCCAAGCTGCAGCGCCGTTTATAGGAAATTGTCTGTTTTTGACAAAGTTGGTAAGTATCGGCGTTTGTTGACCGTGGTTAACGAACATACCACTTGAACAAATTATTAAGTTAAGGTACTTGTTCGACGCCCAATTTAACTTTATTTAATTTATGAAAGCAAAGGTTTTTCGCTTTGTTGCACCGTTTAGGAGCTATAAGGGGAAAAAAAAATTGAAATAATCTGGCTCTTTTTTGCTATATTAAGTTCTTGGTGGCCCGGGTCAGCAATTTTGTTTTTTACATTTCTCAACCAATATATTAAAAATAAAACAATAAAAACTGTTATGGTAATCGTCAATTAATTAGTGTCATAACAAAAACTGTTACATCAACCTGTTAAATAGATTTTTTAACATTTTTTCGAAAATAAACAAGTTTTGGAAAATGATGATCGGTCGCTGATTGGTTTGGCGGGGCTGAAGGAATCTAACAGTTACAGATTACTAATTACTAATTAACTTCAAATAATTATCATGTTTTATGAATTATTCACAAAACTGACATCTATGGAATATAACCAAATAATTCTACTAAAATAAGTTGTAAACTCAACGCTCAGAGGCACATGGGAGGATGCTGATGAAGAAGAAGAAATATTAAATAAATAAATATTTAAATATATATTAAAAAAATATATTAAATCAATAAATATTTAAATATATATTAAATAAGACGTATTATCATCAAAGTTGATATTGACCTGTAACACCTACGCTCATTCCTCCTAATGAATTTCGATATCAGGATCATAAAACCGAGAAACAAAAATTAAAATTCTTAAAAATAAGGAGCAATCTGTCCGAACTTACTTAGGAGTTAAGTAAGAGGCTTAGAAGTAACAAAGCTATTAAGCGTCCTTAACTTAACTTTACAGTTCCCATCAAGCCCCGTGAATTGAAAACATTTTAATTTGACAGCAGGGTTTACGTGGGCGACATATAATCTCTTCCATCTTAAAAGATAAAAAAAAGATAAGTACCTGGATAAAATCTTGATAAGTTACACATTAACTTTATAATGACGAAAATGTTATAAAAATAAATAAGGAAGTTTGTGTTAAGAACCTTGTTTGTAATATTTTAATACCAATTAGATTTTACGTAAACTTTTTTTAAGTAGTGTGTTTTAAAAAAAAACTCTACTATTTTAAGATTTTATATTAAAATCCTTGTTTGTGGAGATTTCCTACATATATTGCCATTGTTTTCAATTATGTAAAATTGCACGCAAACTGTTCACGCATAGATTTAAAAAAATGAAGATCACGCAGAATAGATTATCAAGTCATATATTCAGGTAAACTTATGACCGTAAATTTAGATTAAAAATATCAGAAATAACATAGACTATCAGAAATAACATAAAACTCTCAACTGAAGTTACATAAACTTTTAGAACAACATTGCACGGTATATCATTCTTAGCTACATGGATTTTTAAATTAAGTTTAAAACTGGAGAACAGCTGTTGATGTTGAATAAGGTGAAAGGTTAATTTAGTATTGTCTTCCAAAAAAAGTGTTAATTAAGTGTAAATACCTAATTTTTGTGTAACAAAAGTGTTTTATCAAGACAAGATTGCTAAGGACCAAACACCAAACAAAGATTGAGCGGATTTCACCGCCAACAATGGTGGAATCATCTCAAACTGAGGTAAGTAACATGAACTTTAAAAACAGTGATATAAACAATGAAGACGGCTCCTGGGAACTGGTTATTGGTCGTAAAAGACCTATGATAGATTCGAGCGAGCCAAGAGCTCAAAAACGACCGACAGAATCTATCCCAACCTCGAACAGTTTTCAGGTTCTAACCAACATCACTAATTTACAAACAGAAGAAGTTAGAAGACCGCCTCAAAACAATAAAACTCCACCAATTTTTATAAACGGTGTTGAAAATTACCATGCATTAATCTCATTTCTAGAAAACGAAACGGGTCCTAATATGTTTAAAACTAAGTCTACATTGAAAGGTGTCACTGTGTACCCAGAAAATCCTGACGTATATCGAAAATTAAATTCTAGCCTGCGAAATAAAGGCGCCGACTTCCATACCTACCAACTTCCACAGGACAAATGCCCAAGGATTGTTGTTAAACATCTTCACCATGGAACACCAATCGATATCATTAAAGAGGAATTTAAAAAATTGGGTTACGAAGCCACCAATGTAGTGAACGTCATATCTAGATTCAAAAAACCCCTTCCTATGTTCTTTGTGGACATTACAAAAGAGACGTTTAGAGAAGAAATTTTTAGTATTGAATTTCTTTATTATTCACATATTAAAATTGAGGAACCGCGTCAAAAGAGAAATATTCCTCAGTGTGTTCGGTGCCAGCAATATGGGCACACTAAAACTTATTGCAACCATCGACCACGATGCGTAAAGTGCGGTGAATATCATGAAACCAGCTCATGTTTGAAAACGAGAGACACCCCCGCGAAATGCGCCAACTGTGCCGGTCAGCACCCCGCTAATTACAGAGGCTGCCAGACGCTGAAAGATCTCAGGTTTCAGCGCAATGCAAGAAATCGTCTTCAGCGTTCCACAGTAGCAGAGCCAGCGCAGGGACCTCCAGGCATGCATGAATTCCCTCCAATACGGCAACGTCACAACCAAGGGGAACCACAGATCATCGCAGGACCTCCGCAACAACAAAACCAAACATCATCTAGTTCAGCACCCCCTAATCAGAAAACATGTACAGGTACGAGGAGAGGCATTACCCAACCGATACCTCCGGTAGATAATGGCTCTTCTCAATTATTTAATATAATTAATGGATTAAATAACCTAATCCAGCCCCTTTTCATTCTTCTTCAACAACTGTCACAGGTTACACAGGTCTGGTGCCCAAATTATGGCCCACAATAATTTAACTGTAGGCTCCTTGTCAGTTCTTCTATGGAATGCCAACGGACTGAAACAGCACAGTACTGAACTCGACTTATACTTGCACGAAAAAAGAATCGACGTAGCACTCATAACAGAAACACACCTGACATCCCGATCAAAAATTTACATCCAGGATTACACAATTTACAGAACTGATCACCCAGATAAAACTGCACATGGAGGAACAGCTATACTCGTCAAAAATTCACTGAAACACAATCCCGTAGACTTACCCATTACACCCGACATACAATCGACAGGAATAACACTATACACTAAACACTACACTATAACATTTGCCTCAGTTTACTGTCCCCCTAAGTACAAGCTTACACCCACGATGTTTTCTGAGTTCTTCAAACGCCTCGGAAGATGCTTCATCGCAGGTGGAGACTATAATGCTAAGCATCAAGGCTGGGGCTCAAGGCTGTGTACTCCAAGAGGCAGAAATCTCTGGTCTGTCCTCCATGAACTTTCATTAGACACTGTAACACCAAATTCACCAACTTATTGGCCCACCTCCAGACGCAAAACTCCCGACTTAGTTGATTTCTTTATTACAAAAGGACTAAGAACCGTACCATTTTCCGTCAATACAAGCTCTGATCTTTGTTCTGATCACTCCTCAGTGCACATGGTTCTCTTCGACGCGCCTTCCGAGGAACAAAAAAGACCTAGGCTCATAAAAGGCTGCATGGACTGGGACGCATATAGAGACTATTTGAACACCAATCTTTCCGTTCCAGGTTCAATTAAAAATCATGAGGAATTAGAAGAAGCTGTTGAAAAATTCACAAAAAGCATACAAGATGCAGCATGGGCCTCATCAACATCCAGGCCACAAAAAGCAGTGAACTTGCCCCATTATCCAATGTACATAAGGGACTTGATTAGAGCAAAGAGAAGAGCACGTAAAGTATGGCAGACTAACAGACTTCCTTCAGACCGACAAACTTTTAACAGATTGAACAACGAACTTAAAAGACATATTCAAAAATTCAAAAGCACAAACTACGACAATTTTATTAACAACCTTTCGACGGACGATGGAAGTTTATGGAGACATACAAGGAATCTTTTAAAGCATCGTGAGGTGTCAGCACCCCTACGAAGAGAGGATGGCTCTTGGGCTGTTTCGGATGAGGAAAGATCTGAACTCTTTGCTAACCATCTTTCCACTGTTTTTAAACCACATACAGACTTAATTAATACAGAACACGATATTTTTGTACATAATAACTTAGACATACCGCTACAGCTCACACTACCACCACCTCCTTTCACACCATCACAAGTTGCACAAGAAATTAGACAATTGCCCAAAAGAAAAACCCCTGGTCATGACTTGATAACTGCTGAGGCGCTCCAGCAAATGCCAAGGAAAGCTCTAGTGTTTCTTACCACAATCTTCAATTGCATTCTCAGGACCACTAAATTTCCTATACAATGGAAATACTCACACATAACCATGATTAAAAAGCCAAACAAAGACACTAACAACCCTTCTTCATATCGACCGATTAGTTTACTTCCAGTATGTTCTAAGTTATTCGAAAAACTATTGTACCCACGACTATTACATATACTAACAGACAGACAGATTATTCCTGACCATCAATTCGGGTTTCGAAAATTACATTCAACAACACAACAATTGCACAGGGTGACTGACTACATCTCTACAGCACTAGAGCGGAAATTATATGCAACCGGAGTATTTCTGGATGTCGCCCAAGCGTTCGACAAAGTATGGCACCAGGGGCTTCTCTTCAAGCTTAAGACCATACTTCCACATACTTACTACTTAATTCTCCATTCCTTTCTCTCAGATAGATTTTTCTCCGTTCGACATGGCCAAGGTCTATCCTCAATTCGATCAGTTTTAGCTGGTGTACCTCAGGGATCAATCCTAGCCCCACTACTGTACATCACATACACACACGACATTCCTCAAAGTATCCACACTCTTACAGCAACCTACGCAGACGACACTGCTATCATTACCAGGCACGACAATCCTACAGAGGCATCACTTAACTTACAACATCACTTACAAATTATACTCGATTGGTGTAAACTTTGGAAAACTAAAATAAATTATCAAAAGTCACAGCACATCACATTTACTCTAAGACCAGAAACATGCCCTCCTGTATACTTAGACAACATACCGATTCCACAAACAGACAGAGTACAATACCTAGGCCTTACGTTCGATAGGAGAATGACATGGGGTCCACATGTGAAGAAAAAACGAATCACATTAAATCTAAGACTAAAATTGTTACATACACTGTTAAGACGACCTTCCAAATTAAAAGCAAGACAGAAACTAAGTATTTACACGTATCTTTTAAAACCTCTTTGGACTTACGGACTACAAATATACGGAATTGCAAAACCAACTCACATAAATAAACTTCAAACTTTTCAGTCTAAGATACTACGACTAATCACTCAAGCACCATGGTACGTAAACAATCACACTTTACACACCGACCTACACGTTCCGACAGTCAATGAACACATACGAACGTACTACAAACGATTTCATACCATGTTAAACGGGCACTCCAACCAGCTGGTAAAAGAAATGGCCACAACTAGTATGCCCGAGAACTCCAGAAGACGACTGAAAAGGGTCTGGATGAGGGATCTGCATAAATAATGTTAGTAAATAACAGCCATGGAAGGGATACCGCTGGGTATTGCTATTCCTCATGCCTATCAAGCCTTTTTTATTTATTTATTTTTTATTTTATTTTATTTTTCTCTCATTACTAAGCCAGCACATCTGCTGATTGTCAATAATAATTGACAGGTGCGGATAAATAAATGTAAGTGCAAAAAAAAAAAAAAAAAAAGTTTAAAACTACTGTTTTAACCCACAAACCGATAAGATAACATTAAAAAGTAAACGAAAAAAGTTGATTTGCTTTAGTTTCAATCAATATTCAATAACTTTAACCACGTTAAAGAAAAAGAAAAATATAACTATTTTTTTCAATATATTTTAACTTTTTTTTTATCTAAGTAAATTGCAATTTTTTCTCTTTTTTGTTCCTATGATTTTTATGTGAAAGAAAATATATAAATATATGTACTTTTTTTTTTTTTTTTTTTGTTCCGGTTGATACTTTTATATTTCTTTCAAAAAATGAAAAGGAACTTTCTTAAGTATAAAAAAAAAAATCATCATAAGCTTCTTTAACTGTTTTATTCAAGTGAAAATTAAAATTGAATTAATTTTACTGTAAACAAAAAGTTAGTTTTTTGTAGTACAATTTTTATAACTTTTTCCCCCAAAGAATCATAAGCCATTTTTTTCTCTCTCCAAAACTAGCCTCAATCAACTTTTTTTGTTAAAAAATGGGCTCTGAAGTTTAATTTCTGCCTAAAGTGAACCTATTTAAGTTTCATTTTTTTTTTCAATAACAATTAAAATAATCGGAGATTTTCAGAAATAAAAATAAAATTTTTCTTAATTAACTTTTTTTTTTAATATTGGTTTACTACAATTGGAATAGAAATTATGTATTTTTTCGCATTCCCTGAAAAAAAAAAAAAATGTCAGTGATGGTTAGGATTCACTTTGGAAATACATTAATCATTTATACAATTATATAGAAAATTTTACTGGGCATAGCACTCATCGCCGTTTGATAAAAGAATAGTCCATTGCAACATCGACAAGCCTATAATTTTTCTCCTGAAGATTTTTTTGTCATATGCCAAATCATAGACATTTAAATATAGAATAATTGTGTCATTAAAAGAAAAGAGGAAAAGGCCAGTTTTATCCTAACAGGCAGTTTTATAATTAATTTTCTGAAAATATCAATACTTTCTTTTCAAAATAAATTGTAAAATTATTTTATAACCAGTTTTTCTAATATTGAAATATAAATACTAACGTAAGCTTAATATAGAGCAGCGAGAATTGAATGAAATATTCACCCCTGTACTAACTTCCGAGGGTTTGATAATTATGAATCATCCCTTAGGTCCCTCCACAACAGGAATTCGGTCTATTCATCTTCATTCTTAACCTAGCTTACTTCAAGCTATTTAGGATACTTTCGGGAAAAATGTTTATTCAATATTGACTACTGATATATTTGCGAAACAAATAGTGATCTAAAATATAGCTATAAAAATAATACTCAAATACGCATGTACGCCATACGCCATATTTGTTGAACTATTATCACTAATCAGGGTTGTAAATATCGAGAGAGAAAAATCGAAAAATTTAACGATCAAAAATAGTGATAAATCCTGTCCCTAGGGACGGGCAACCCCACAAATTACCTGGGGCGCCAAAATGAAGGGGGCGCCCGCAACTTGTTAGAAATAAAAAGCGTAAAAATAATTTTTATATATTATTTTTCAAAAGTTTTTTTTTTCTTTACGCCATTATCTTCATTAATTATTCATCAAATCCAATGATTGAGCACTCATTTTGAAGATTTCTTTTCCTTCAGGTAGAAAAACTATAATCAAATACTTCTGAAATTAAAGGGGGGATAGTTATGAAAAAAAAAAAGAAACTATTTGCGGATAATTCAAAAAGTATACAGTATCGATTGTACTTGTGATTATTTAAATGATTACTAAATTTGCTTTAAAAAAAATATTGAATATTTAATAGTCGACCTTTGCATTATAAAGGAAGGATTTGGTCCGGGGTGGCCGTCATAAATAGGCTGAATAGTGGCAAAACAATTTTATTAAACACCCAAAGCTTTTATTAAAATAGTAGCAAAATAGCTTTTATTGAAAGCTATTTTGGCTTTTAATAAAATAGTTTTGCCACTATTCAGCCTATTTATGACCGCCAACCCGGACCATCTCCTTCCTTTTAAAAAAAAAAAATAAAAAAAAATAAAAAAATATATATATATATATATATACATAATTCGGATCATTATTAGCTGAAATACAGGTTATTTTAATTCGTAAACATTTTGGTTTAACACATGAATAAAGTTATATAATAATTTTTATTGAGTTCATTTTTCTACTTTGGTATCCTTGAGATTTTCATTTTCAAAAATTAAAGGCCACGTTCCTCCAATATTTCATTTCTTTTATATTATCGTATTCACGTTTCGGTCAGCGCTTGGGCCATTTTCAAGTTCGGAAATTTTATTATTATTAGATTAGAATTTATTTTTTTTTTTTTACAATTACAACAATAATTTACATTTACATAACTGTTAATCTACTTATTATACTTTCATAATTTCTCGTCATATACGTGTCGTTTTAAGTTTCAGACATCAAAGATCAAATTTGGTTCGGCGTCTGTCTGTCTGTAGTCAAATTGATGAGACAGGCATTTCACCTTCTACCTTACATCCGATTTTCACGAAATTTTCAGGGATTGTGCGGGATGGTGTCTATGTGGTCCCATATCAATTTTATCAAATTCCATGCACCACTTCCGCTTGCGCATATGTAAATGAATTTTCATAGATGCCAATATTTCAGAAATGGCTCATTCGATTTGGCCTAAAGTTGAATAAAATATAGGTATTGGTGAAAAAATGAGGTAGTGTCAATTTTCTTGAATTCTCTGTCCACTACTTTCTCTGATATATGCGCAAATGTGTTTTCCTTCATAGGCCTATATCTCTAAAACCGCACGTTCGATTTAGTTCAAGCGTTGAAGGAAGTGGGAGGTTCGTTAACAGATGATTAAGTGAATATCAAATTCTATCCACTATTCTCAAAAAAAAAAAACTTCCGCTTTCAGATCACTAAATGTATTATTTGACACGCCTATAGTCTGAAAACGGCAAATCTTCAAAAGAAGGGGAAGTGAGTTGACATTATTGAAGTAATAGTTTTCAATAACAACTAAATACTAATACATTGCTTATCACTAAGACAGGATCAATTTATGAGCATTTGCCAATTAACAAAAACAACACTATTCCTAGGACAAAATGTTGGCACTCATTTTTCAATTTTTGGGGTATACGCATGATATTTGTGAAGCTTTTTTTTTTTTTTTTTTTCTAAAATACCTCAAATTTTACAGAATAAATTAAAGGGATTTTTTAAACATATAATGGCGGAATATCTTTTGGTTATTAATATTCGATTATTTTTTTTAATCTAGTTAATTTCAAAATAAAATTTAAAACATAATCCTTGATATTTAATTTAGATTAACCGAACAGTGATTTGATCATTTTATAAAAAGAAAATATTTTCTTGAGGAAATTTCCAAAGGAAAATTCCAACGTTATCAACATTCCATATATTACAATCTGTTGACAAAATGAGCCAAGTAAATGTAGTAGATAATAATTTATTCCGAGCTGCTATTTTCGTGAGCTCAATTCTGAGTTTATAAACTTACGTTATTAGGCTTTACTCCACTTTATCGAAAATAGTTCTATTTTATTTTTAACAATACTCGCTTATATAATTTTATTAAATAAATTCATGCGACTTAGACCTTAGGAGGGTATGGGTACCCCTGAGAACATGGGCACACTAATCTGTCACCTAGTAATTTATTTTTTTTTAAATTAACTATCACTTTGAAGACAGAGAATACCATGTTAACCACAAAATGAATAAAAGACAAAAAAATTCAAAAATAAAAACATAAAAAGTTAAAACACTTGCTATTATTTTCTATTAGTATTTTTTTTCATATTTTTAGTTAAAACATGTTACCAACACATCAGTCTTCAAACATTGATGGTTTTAAAGAAAAATAATGTTTAAAAAAATTAATTTTGTTAGTTATTGTTGATCATAAACCTGAGAATAAAAAGTTCCAAAATAAAGTACTCCTCTTTGCAGCCTTAACTCAAGATTAAGATTAATATGCTATATTCTCGTAAAGAATAATTCTTCTTTTATTCGTCTTAAACTTCTTTCAATATATAAAATTGAAAGTTCTTTCGCGTTTACTACTTGCAACCATAAAAAACTCGTTGATTAGGAGAGCATGCTATCCAAGAGGTATGGTTAAGTTAATTTTTTTTTGTAGTGTCAGATGAGGGGGGGGGGGGATCGATGTGAAGAAGGTAGCTCCTATAGGATCCGGAACTCCTATTCCTCGTCCAGGGTGTTCTGGTGCCCCACCACTCCCCCACCCTCGCGGTCGGGGGTAGTGGGGCGAGGGAGGCGGCGAGTCCGTCCGCAGGCATCTCCTACTCTGCAGAAGGACGTCGTAGGTGATGATGAGTGCAGTTCCTAACCCGAAGAGTTCCTCAACCAGGAATGATACAATATAAGGAAACAGATGTGGAAGAAGACGACAGTTGCTATTATCGTTGTAGAGGATACGTAAAGGTAAGGGGTATGCCCTCGATCGATACCTACCAGTGCCTCCCAGCAAGTCCTCGATATCTTCAAATGACAATGGCGAGAAGTGAAATAACGTTTCATTAAGGCTTTTTAAAAGATAATATGTTTTTGCAGGAACAATAAGGGATTCACTTTTTTTTTTTTTTTTTTTTTTTTTAAAACCTTATATACGGTTAGCAGCTGAACTATAAGTGATATAATTTAAAAATATTAGATATTTCGATTGTTCATTTGCCTCAGATCACTCACAAAAACAAATATGGACCAATGATAAAAATTTACATTTTGGAATTTTTAATTTTCTCCACAAAATTTCCTCCCCCCAAGTATTCGCCAGTGAATCTAAATAATAAAAAAGTTGAATATTTCTGTCAAGAAACATTAAAACTCACAAAACATATTAAAAAATGTTACATTGCGCTGGGTTATAAATGGGTGTGTAGAAACAAAATTCAACGCTTAATGATTACTCTTGATTTGATACCATATTTGAAAAAAAATTACTAAATGACAAAAATCAATTTATTTTATAAATATAAATAAGTCTGACACTTACGGAGTGGTTATTACATATGTGATGACAGACTTATTTATTTCTATAAAATGAATTGATTTTTGTCATGAAGCAAATTTTCTAAAATTTTACTGAAAGGGCATTAGAAGTTTCAGATCGTTGTGAGTAAGAGACGAATGTTTATATTTGAAGTATTGCATTCTGGAAGATTATCTTCTCTTCAGGTGAGAAAAATAAACAAACCCCCCTCCCACCAGAAAAATGAGGGGAAAAAAAGTTACAAAAAATAGAAAATTTTATTTGCTCATAACTCAAAAAGTATACAATTACAAATTTTACAATTTACTTTTTAATGTATGTTGATATTTCGGCCCCTTTTATTTTTATATCGATAACTTAAATCTTAAATCAATTAATGCATCCAATTTTTATCCGTACCTGTTCTATCCTGTCTTCTTTATATTAGTAAAATTGTTTTATTTATATTATTAGCCCGGAAGGTCTGTAATCAGTTCCCTAACTTAGGACTATATTAAAAAGTAAAGTATAAAGGAGCCAGATCTCTAGAGATGCGATACCTGCGAAAAGTGAAGGAAAAGACTAGACGAGACAGAATTCGCAATACTACAATCCGTGCCAATCTCGACGCCAAAGCAATCGAAACCATAATAGAAGAACATGAGTTGAGATGGTTTGGACACCTTCTCCGTAAGGATCGGAATAGATTCGCAAGGAAGACCGAGAGGAAGACCCAGAATCTCCTGGGAAGAAGCCGTGCGAGATTCATTACAGAAGTGAAGTTTACAATGGAAGAGGAGACGAGAGCTGGTACTGGAAAGGTCCACCAGGTCCAAGCTCTACAAGAAGCAACCACACACTGCATAGGCGGTAAAGAGGAAAATGATTATGATGATGATGATGATGAATAAATTAATGGATCCAATTTTTATCCGTTCCTGTTCTTTTCCTGTTCTGTCGTTTCTTCTTTATATTAGTAAAATTGTTCTTTTCATATTATTAGCCCGGAAGGTCTGTAATCAGTTCCGCAACTTAAGATTATATTAAAAAGTAAAGTATTTTTTTAACTTTACCATTAATTAAACTAATAGTTTTGCCTCATATATAAATTTAATTTTGCTTACAAAACAGTTCAATATATATTCAAGTATTTATCTTCTAGTCGAAGATATTTATTCGCATAATACGCATTCGCTATTTACATAAAAAAATTATGATAGCTATAATAAACATGTATCTTCCACAAACATAAATCAATTTTGATTTAAAATCGAATTAATTGGCATAACCTGAACTAACAACAGTTTAAATATAAAATACCGAAATTAAACAGTTCTAAGAAAAAGATATGTCATTCAGTAAAATGCTCCTAGAATAAGCCATAAAATAACGAATGTCTCGTTGATAACAAGAAAGATTTAATTTTAACATTATGTAATAACAGCTTTGAAACAATGATAACTCATAAAATTTATTAGGGAGGAAAACAACGCCTGATATCTGCTAACTTATACGTACTAGGACAGAAATAACTAAAAAAAAAACCTGCAATAAGGAAGTGAAAAAGAAATTTCAAGGGAGCGGTCTCTAAGGTAATTACATATTACGTAACTAATTTAAGTACCTCATAGCTACTTATCGTAGGATTAAATTCAGTTTTATCTACTAATTAGCTATATTATTATTAAATTAAAAAAAGAAAATTAATTTTGGTAAATGGGTTAATCAGGCACCTCGAAACCAAATCGAAATTTTTAAACCAATATTATTAACTCCGAGCTGGCCCGCGGCCCACTTTGTGGCCTCAACTAAACCCCGCGGACCGCATTGAGATCCTCAAGACCTTAATGAAAAAAAAAAGTTTGTTCTGAAAATTACATTTCAGTTGTAATATGAGCTTTCCAATAGAAACGACTCATGTAACAAATATCGTAGTCATCTAGTGTTCCGGTTATTTACTAGATTTTTTAATTAATTTAATATTTAAAAAAAAAGTTATATTTAATCAAAGAAGCATTCTCGGGTCGGATTGAAGGTGCAGGCGGAACAGATCCTGCCGGCGGGTCTTATTTTGGAGATCCCTGCATTAAAATAAAACTATAGTATTTCTCTTTTAACTCAAGCAGGGGTGCCCATCCTTCTCCCCAAGATCGATGGCGCATGAACTCTGTCCCTCCTTTCTTCCCAAGATATTTTATTATTTACCTTTTCTTAAAAACAGAGCAAGCCAAGATAGAATCAGAACAGTCGTAGATCGTTTAATATATCATACACAATTACACTTGGTGCGGTATGTTCCATATTCTTCTCCTTGTATCTTAGTCCGAAAATTCATAACCCCGTGGAAATTTGCCTCCCTAAAATTCAAAAACCCGCCAAAATATTCCTGCCTCAAAAATTTGGATGGCGCAACTATAAAACTCCCTTCTGGGCACCCCTGGACTCAAGTCAGTTAATATCTTCACCACTATACCAGATTTCTTGCTCTTTTTTTTTTTATTTATACTTGATTGACAAATTTAAAAGTAAACATACAAAAATATTATTAATAAGAACATTGAAAACGTCTTTCCTAATAAAATCGAATCTTACCATTCACATTCATCTTCCTGTCAGTCTTTGGGGATAATAATCTAGTATGAGGATAAACAGACAAAATCTAATACGTAAACCTTGCCGAATATTTGACATATAATATATAATCATCAAAATGCGAAGTGTTAATTTAATAAAACGAAAAGCGATGAAGATGAGCCAGTTGGAGCTAACAAGATGAGGGAAGCGCTTAGAGAGATGAAGAGGACATGGTCCTAATCCAGCGGAGATTGGTCACAGCAGAAGGAGACAAATTAACCCTTAACAAAGGAAACATCAAACCGCTCATTACGTACGCTAGCGTCGGCTCCTTAAACAAGCAATTACAATTTATAAATCTTCTAATTATAGCTACTAGGATATCCATTCATGAATGTCATGCAGACACTGAATGACGGGTAATATTCTAAATAAATAAATGGGGGAACGCATAAATATGTATGTTATTGTATAACGCTATGTAAACTTATTGCTTAGTTTAGTTATAATAGAATCTAACAACTTCATCCATGATTGAGTTCAGTTATCAGCTGAAGTCAGAATTAATGGACACACACACACACACACACACAAAAAAAAAAAAAAAAATGAAATAATTTTACTTTCACTTAAGTATATATGTAATACATATAGTATGGGAAAGTATTGCTATCGTTAAAATTTTCGAATCTGAGTTTTCAACTAAAATACACGTTTTTAGTTCCCTGAGTTTAAATAACCAAGTTCCGAAAAGTGGTCTATATGTGTGAGTGTATGTAAGCGAACAGTCTAGCTCAAAGAAGAAAAGTCGTACGAAACTGATATTACGTATTTAAGATAGGTACCTAAGATATACCTTAGATGTTACAAAAACTTTTTCCTTAAAATCAACGGTGAAATACATTTTTACAATTGTCTCAAAAACGGCTCTAACGATTTTGATAAAACTCGGTGAACTTTATTTGCAGATCAGCTTTTGGTGTCCGTGCACCATTTTTCAGAATCCGCAGTTCTAATCTTTTATGTTTTTAAATAGACAAAAATATAAAAATGTATGGCATGATGTGATAATAATTGCATGACAATTAAAAATTACGTAATACATGAATTGTTAATGTCATTAACTAATTATTAATGTATTATAATTATAAAGATGAATATGGTACACGGACACCAAAAGCTACTCTGCAAATAAAGTTGCAAAAATATAAAAGAGAATGTCAATGGTAAAAAAAATCCTGATCAGATATCATCTTTTGTAAACCTATATATATTGTTATTGACACCGATCTATAGATATTGCCATCTGATCAGACCAAATTGTTATTACCAGAGATGCACAGAACGGGATTTCATGTCGCAAGTAGCGCCATCAACATTTTTGAGGGAGTCACATTTTGACGGGGTATTAAATTTTTGAGGGTGACACTTTCGGCAGGATCATGAATTTTTGGAATGAAAAGTTGCAGACTGAGAGCAAGAGAAAGACAGGGAACAGATCGCTACAAGTGTAATTGTACATGACCTACGATCTTTTAAATGTTACTTTCGTTTGCACAGTTATTAAGAAGAGGAGAGAAATCTTGGAAAGGAGAGGGGGAAGGATCTTGCACCATCGCCGTTAGGGGGGATGGGCACCTCTGGTTATTACTATTAAATAAATTCTAACAAAAACTCTAATATAAGTTACACTATAAACGCTCTGTAAATACCTCCATCATGTCAAAATCCTAAATTCATTTGCAAAGAAAATCGGGGAAAGCATATACTCGTCAGGAGGGTACAACGTGCATATGAGATACCATAAAAAAATGTCGGATCCAGTATGTCCCGATTAATTACAAATAATGGTTGAATTGAAACGATTTTCTTTTCAATACTTAAACAACCGCTGCCGCATTGACGCACTGACCTTTGCAAGAAGAGTCATTTCGCTGTTGAGGTCTAAGTGGAAATGTCAAAGGTATCGCACCACCTTCCTTATTTATAAAAGGACAAGCGTGCCATGACGTTATTCAAGCTTTTGTCTCGTTGACATTATAGTAATGACGTAATTGGAAACACAAAATACACTCTGGGACTTTCAACACTTTACTTCCTCAAAGAAGTAAGTTATTCTATCGGAATAAGTTTTCCCGATCTCTCTTATTGGCTTCGAGTCTCTTAATATGATTTCTAAATGTTCTATAATTATCTTCGTAATAAAACAATAATACCTTCTGCTGCGTCAGTTATAACATAACTTTTTAACTTCAACTCCTATTTAGCATAATTTATCCTGGTGAAAAGTAAATTTTATAAATTTACAAAGATTCGAAGAATCAGTTTCAAAAATAATTTAGCACAGATATTGGTACATTTCTATTCAAAGTAGAGCGGTACGAAAGTTGTGTATTGCGGGAACCAGATTTTTTATCTTATAACTAGACGAAATACTTTACAGGAGCAAATAAAATATTTGAGTTAAAAAAAATAATAAGAAAGAAATCATTGTTTTTCGAAGGGAATGCAACGTAGAAAGAACTATATAGAAGTTCTACAGAAAAATAATAAATATTGCAGACAATCTAGAATCGAAAATTATTTAATAAACGTTCAAGAAACAGTGTTAGCTGTTACTTCCCTTTCAGTATCTGACTTACATCTAGTGAGACCTACATTAAATAATTTTTGATTCTAAATGTTCTGCAATATTTATTATTTTTCTGTAAAACTTCTACATAGTAATTTCTACGTTGCATTACCTTCGAAATTGACAAAGATTCGAAGAATCAGTTTAAAAAATAATTGAGCTCAGATACTGGTATATTTACCCGCATACGTGGAAGGTACATGTTTTTGGGATGTCCGATAAAATTTATGCAACGATTTTTTTAGAGTACGCGGCTGGACCAATTTTTTAGTTTGACGGCTCAAACTATTCACTGAGATGTCGTGAGGTTTTTAAAACTAATTTGAGCTCAAAATACTAATAAATCAACGCAAAAATTTAAATTTTAACTAATCTGGTAAATCTTATGTAAAGATTTTTTGAGTAAACAGCTCAAATTATTTGGAAAGTATTCTGTGAGTATTTTGAAACAACTTGGGCTCAAAATAATGATACTGGTAATTATTATATTATAAGTTTTATTTTTATTTTATATCATTATTAAGATTCCGATTATGTCTATTGACTATGTTATAGAATGCCAATTCTTAAAAATAAAAAAAACAGGTTAAATAAAAAATATATTTTTATTTTAAAAACCAGAGTATATTACACAAGTCTGGGGAACTCTATCTTAAGAGCTTTGAATATCTCGTTAAAATACTTCGGTAGGTTGTTAAGGAAATTCATATCTATTAATAGTTAGACTTCGCGCAGTAGTCAAATGTCTTTCACTACACATTACTGTTCTTTGCATTAGATTTCGTCCCATGTATCGATGGATGTTAACACCCCGAAGAGACTTGAGTTTCGTTCAGAGATGAAAGCACTCGACAACAACACCAAGTTTAAATTTTCCTAAATGTCAACTAACCTAAAAATCGACCAAGATGTTTCAGTAGATATACAAGTACATTTTTTCTTATGTTGGATAGAATTCCCTGATTTT
The DNA here is from genome assembly GCA_928085145.1 of Nezara viridula. Taxonomy (NCBI): domain Eukaryota; kingdom Metazoa; phylum Arthropoda; class Insecta; order Hemiptera; family Pentatomidae; genus Nezara; species Nezara viridula. The sequence continues at coordinate 110,563,008 of OV725079.1, read as the reverse complement.
TAACTTCATAAGTATCCAAACGTTTTCGATGGGGTCAAGATTCGATTATTATGAGAGTAACGGCAAGCATTTGCAAGAATTTGCAAGCATTATACAATCTAAATCTTGCTAGAAAAAATAACAACTTTTCCAACTAGAAATATTACCAAAATGTCATTACTCAAAAATGTTGAAATTGGAATTAGTCATTCTGTCAACTAAAAGGCTCAGAGAACCTGGTTTTTTATCTAATAACTAAACGAAATACTTTACAGAGGCAAACAAATTTTTTTAGTTAAAAAAAAGAAATAATAATAAAGAAATGAAAGCATACTTAGCACAAATAATTGTTCTTGGTAGGGAATGCAACGTAGAAATAATTATCTAGAAGTTTTACAGAAAAATAATAAATACTGCAGAAAATCTAGAATCGAAAATTATTTAATAGACGTTCAAGAAACAGTGTTGGCGGTTCCCTTTCGGTATCTGACCTACATCTAGTGAGCGTTTAAGCCCCCTAAAGTAGGGGCTTAGCCGAATGACAAAGTTTTTTTTTTTCAGAAAGCCCTCAGGGCACGTTTTCACTCAAACTGCAATTTCGGTCTTTCGTCCCCTAAACCGACCGGAATGACCGACCCTGATAACTTTCGAAAGTTTAAATGAACCACGATGAAGAGTTGAGCGCTACATGGACTGAAAGGAGTGGATTTAGATGTCGAAAGACCTATGGCAGACTCCACAACATTTGATTTTTTCAACTGCTGATCTGTTCTGATCAGTTTTAATTGATTTATAACTATTTTTCATGAATTAATAAAATAATATTTTATGTTATATTTTCACAATTTAATTTAGATTTCAGAACACCAGAACAAGATAAATAGGTATTCTACAAAAGGCATAGGTCTAAAGAAACGCCCCAATATTTTTGTAGGCCACTATGACAATTAACGTGAAAATCGGTTGGATGTTCATAAATTTTTATAGCGTTGTTCTGACAACATTTTAGGAAATGAGGTCACGCCTAACATCCCAATATTTTTATAGGCCACTTTGACCATTTGATTGTACTCATCATTACAAAACATTAATGTGAAAATCAGCTAGATGTTCATAAATTTTCATAACGTCGTTCTGGCGACATGTAGGAGGTGAAGGTGACGTCAAACGAATTAATCCCGAGAATTTTCTTAGATAAAATACATTTTATTACAAAATAATATTAGGTTAGGACAAAATGAAAATTTCGTGAAAGGCCAGCAGCACGGACTACGAAGAGAAAGAATATATAGATAATACATTTATTGGCTCAATTACAACGTAACATTTAAGTCCGACCCAATTGGTATAAGTTTAGGTCATCCATGTTATTTCACTTTACATATGCTTAACAGAATACTCAATTAAACATACAAACGTACAGATAATAATTAGGCTATAATAATAGTATAAGCTTCAAACAATAGGAAATATTTTAAACATTAAACAATAAATAAAGTAAAATAAATAGATTGATAAATTGATAAAAGTTCCCGAAATAAATCGTAACACTTTACATAAATGTGTCATCATTAATGTAGTAAAAAACACACATAAGGAAATAAAATATAATATTTAACTGTTCAAGGCCCTTATTATCCAAGAAAGTTTCTAACGACAAAAATTCTTTCTTATTATGAATATAGGCTTGGAGGAATATGTTTACTTTCATTTACCTATTACATATGTAATATATAGTAAGAAAAAGTATTGCGATCGTAAAAATTTTCGAAACTGAGTTTTCAATGGTTCCCACACGTTTTAAGGTCCTCTAAGACCAAATAACCATGTCCAGCAAAATGGTCTGTGTATATGTATGTGAACAGTCTAACTAGAAAACGAAAAGTCGTACGAAACTAATATTACGTATTTAAGATAGAAATATGCCTTAGATGTGGTAGCAACGTTTTCATTAAAATCGGCTAACCAGAAGCACCACTTTATATTAACGGTGAAATACATTTTTACAATTTTCTCAAAAACGGCTCAAACGATTTTGATTAAACTCGGTGTATCATTATATAATGAAGTGGTATTTAATATCAATCAGGTCTTATCTCCAGTGATGTCACTTTACAGGGCTTAAATACCCAATGTTCATATTCGTCTTCCTCTAAAGTACCTTAAATATATTTTATTTAAAACAAAATAAATCTCATTTATTGACAGTAATTATAAAAAATGGCTAAATTTGAAGTTTGAAATAATATGATAATTTGAAACTGGAGAATAAAAAAATAATGCTTATCCAGGCTGAAAATGTATCTCCGGAAATAACAGTCAGAAGGTATAGGTAATATATATCGTTGGAAAGCAGAGAATTTAAGAAAAAAACAATATCTAACATAGAAAGTCGTAGAAGGTAATGGAGAGCTTATGAAAAATTATAAATAATTATTTGTGAAAACTAACATTATTTAACGTAACGTAAATCACATGTTCCCAAGGAAATTAAATAAAATTTTCTTACTGAATGTAAGCTTCTAAGCTTGAAAAAAAGTATTTAAAATCCATCGAATCAAGGCAATCCCAATATTTGAAATACCATTTCATTGTACTAACTCTAGATATAATATTAAATTTAAATAATTAGCTAACTATTGCCCGTTTATTCAAAAAACCATCAAGTAATCTTTAAGAAAATTAAATTAGTGAATAATGTGATGAACTTTCCCCTTTGTGAAATCACAGAATTATTCACTTACAATTAGTGTGACAATTTTTGACCTATCCATGGCAGGGAATAAAAATCTCGTAATTTCATAAAGGAAAACTTTAATAACTATTTCTACAATCCATAATCATTTATAGGTTAAATATTCAAATATACTTTTAAATCTCTCAAGGCATATATGAGCCTTTCGGTTGACAAAATGACTAACTCCAATTTCAACACTCTTTATTATTAATTTTAGTGATGTTTCTAGTGGCAAAATGTATACCTTTATTCACACTTCTGTATTTCAAGACTTCAACCACCTACTCTGAAATAAACTTACTCACTGCCTGTATAGATAACTTTTCCAACTAGAAATATCGGTAAAATGACATTACTCAAAAATGTTGAAGTTGGAGTAGATCGTTCTGTCAACTGGAAGGCTCAGAGACTGAAGTTGTTTGGTTTATAAAAGCAGATGGAGTAACTAAATTTTTATTGCCTACTTATAATGGTCTTAATGATAATGATTTGTTATCGGTAAGTTTTAAGTTATAGCTCCATTAAACGTGTACTTCGAAAATTGTATGATAGCCCAACATTGCCACAACAATAATTTCTATACAAAATAGAGCGGTAAATGAAAGTTGTGTGTTGCGCGTACCAGATTTTTTAGATTGAAATATATGTTCTATAGTCAGGTTAGTATTGTCACATGTTTGACATTTTGGTATAATGTAGAAGTATATTTTTTCATAATTAAGGCAAACAAACTTCCAATTTCCTTGAAATCCCTTTATTCACATTTATCACCTCTAACGTTTCGGAAAAATATTCCCATAATCAGAGCAATCCTTATATTCGCTGAAAATATGCACACTGATTGCTCTGATAATGGGAAAATTGTCCCGAAACGTTAGAGGCGATAAATGTGAATAAAGGGATTTGAAGGAAATTGGAAGCTTTTTTTTTTACTTAATTATGAAAAAATATATAAACGTAGGCTTCCTAAAAAAAGAAAAATAAGGAGATAAATGGAGATGTGTTAACTTATATATTTTTAATGGATCAGAAACTTCAAATTATCTAAAATTTAATAAAATGTTACTGTTGACGACTCATTAATGATTCAGTACATTTTTAATTATATTTTAAATTCAATTTCGGTAATTGAGTTGCCATGTTGATAATCATTCGATGGGCGGATTAAATATGGAATTGATTCCATTAATGGCGGAGCCACCTGAGCAAGAATGCCGCTAGCCTTGGCAGGTTAAGAAGGTTGTTTTTGTTTTAGTTTAATCAGCTTCATTAGGGTTCCTGGGATTCGCATTGTCTTCTTTAGTTTATCGCCCCTCCTTTGTAAATTTGACTCGTTAATTCTGCTCCCAATACGCCTTTAACAATAAAAATCCGATTATGGGGATCTACAAATGCAAATCTTAGTCTCTACCTTGAGCACTGAGCGTCACTCAAGTCGGTAGCTATATTCTTCATCGTTAAAGAAAATATATAAATGTGCATACTGTGAAATCAATTCGTCGAAGAATATAATAAGTTTCAATATTCTAATTTTCTAAACATAAACTTGTGATATATATCCCGTGGCGACCGAGGTAAATAAAGGCGGAATTCCACCAAGGCAACAATGAACGACATGTAACTTGATACTTCTTTCCTAGTGTTGCCTATTGTAGCATCCGAATATGTGGCACAAAATTCAATTAATGTCGCATGTGGAATTTTGTCGCACACTTCCACATCGCATGCTCTTTGCCGTACGCTTGTGTAGCATGCGACTAAACCGATTCCATTCAGGCAACTTCAGTTTGGTATATCATCCCATTACAAACAGTCGCGGCAGCTGCCGAAGGAAAAGAAAAATACCACCACTTATAGTACATTGTCCGTGTTTGAAGAATTTGATAAGAATCGGCGTTCGTTGTCCGTGGTTAACGAACATATCACTTAACCAAATTATTAAGTTTGGGTACTCTTTCAACGCACAATTTAACTTTACTTAGAAATCACTGATCTTCATCATCGTATTATATCCTAAACACTCAGCAGTTGACAATATTGATTAAGGTACACCGAGGTCCAATAAAAAATTTAGTAGCTCATAAGCAAACTATTTCCCGTTTTGCTAGGAGATGAGCAATTCTTTTCTCGCTGAAGTTTTTAGCACTCGCGATGAAATGCTGACAATTCTTAATTATTTTTTACCTATATCAATTAATAAATAAATTAACAATTAATAAATAAATCAACTATTTTTACCACCATCACCTTATTTTTATCCGATAAATTTTTCAACTTATCATTTTTAATTCTTATATCTTTGTATTCGGAGATTTTATAATTCCATAATTCCGAATAATTATGGTAATCATCGATAAAAAGATGTAGTTTTTTCGATCATCCACTCCATATTGCCCGCAACAAACTCTACCGATCCGAGGTTTGTTGGATAGACGGCGAAACTGTTCGACACGTTGAATCATGTGAAAAGATGACGCATTCGACAGGCAACAATGGTCAACTTGTAGCATGCGGCCAGGAGACATACTTTTTGTCGCTTTGTGTTCCTTCTATGGAAAGACTGTGTGTCAATGCCGTATGCTACATGTTGCCTAAAAGTTGCCTCAGTGGAGTTCCGCCTTATGAGGCTTTCGGTAAGAATTACAGTTTTTCTAGAAAACGGAACATTTCAGGTCCTTTAAAGCCTATCGTAATACGTATCACATGTGTATACATTACAAGAATTTAAATATATTAAATATATACTATTAGGGTAAAAGGTCTCATATTAATCCTTAATATGACTTATTAGTATAAATTCATATTTTATTTCCCTCTGCTATTTACCTATTTAGCATACTGCTTATCTTAGTTGCAGATTACAAAATGTCACCTTTAGCAAAAAGAGAATAAAAATGTAAAATTGTTACATACGATCTATTGTACTAACAGTAGCGGTATATTACTATTATATAAGCTTTTTGTTACCAATAATAAATAAATCTGAATAATAACAACGAATCTGTGGGATGTGCGTCAGTTAAAATTTCATAATTTTTTTTAATTTATTTCCACAAAACACTCCGAAAGTATTCCGAAAGGTACGAAAAATTTCCGAACTTTCTCAAGTGTTCCATGTTTCCCAGATCCGGTTGACGCACTGCATACGAGTATATGTCGATATATGGTTACATCTGTTGTCGACTTCTAAAAATAATACAACAACTTTGGGTTATGATACCTCAGAGCCTTCCAAAGTGCCAACATCTGTTTGTATATATATATATATATATATATATATATATATATATATATATATATATATATATATATATCTATATATTATACATAAGATTACATAAACTCCGACCAAATGCAGGTCATCCAACAGACTTTCTCTTTCGTAGGACCAAGCCATATTGGGAAGAACATAATCAAGACTCAAGGAACCGCTTCTCCCACCAGAACTGACTGCATTGGCGAATGCTTCGAACAGCTTCTCATATTACGAGGGGCCAGCGGATTCTAGGCTTTGTTTACCATAGAGGTAAAGCTAAGCGAAAAATTATCTTTCACTAATGAATTAGCAAACGTTTTAGAAATGGGATTTAATTATACTACGCGTATTCATGTTCAACAATAAATCTTACAAATCTATATATATATATATATATATATATATATATATATATATATATATATATATATAAATCGAACATGTGATTTACGTTACTTATAAAAAATACAAATAAATAAATATATATATATATATATATATATATATATATATATATATATATATATATGTGTGTGTGTGTGTATATTTAGATAGATATTTTTATTTGTTTTTGGGGAGTTTCCCATACAAACAGAGCCTAGCTTGGCTATTCTACAATAATATGGTTTTACAAATTTACATACCATTACATATCATTTAAATATAAATAAATTTTACAATATTTTCCGTTCATAATGGGTTTTACAAAGCACGAAAAACAATAAAAGTTAAAAACATAAAACGATTACTGCATAATGATAGTTAAATGAACCTCTTACTATGGTAGAACAATAAAAAATAAAAATATGTACATATACAAACAAAATATTACTTTTAACATAAACTAAAAACAAACACTTAATATAACATGGGCTATGATCAACAGTTTTGTGAATGTACTTTTTGTACTCCCATCATATAATAGTAAACTTTGTTTACTTTATCTATACAGTCGATATTCAATATAGTTTCCATGGTGTGGTTAGCAGAAATATCTGAGATGAAGTTATGGAGGAATTTTTGTCTATATTCATTGTATGCTGGGCAGTGAAGGAGAATGTGATGTAGACTATTGTGGATAAATTGACTGCATAATATACAAATTTCTTGAGACTCAATCGAAAAAGTTGTGGGTTTTGCATAAATTCTGATTTGTTCTGGATTTGCAACTCTTAATTGACTAACACATCTCAATTTCTTTATATGAACTTTAAATTTAAGGTACGCTTACATACAATAATATACATTATATTATTTAAAGAAAATATATTAGTATATATAAAGAATCCTTTCGAAAACAGGTTTTCTGTACCCTACTTTATAAGATTCATGTTTTTTCTGAATTCATAAGTCATTTGAAAAAAAAAAAGTCGTTCTATCTTCCTCGGTCTTTAAAGAGCCCTCTTTTATCTAAAGAAATGAAAAATTACTTTAGGAACATAAAGATATAAAAACATTAACTCAAGTAAATAGTAATATATAAATATATTGGTTAACGATCAGAGGTGGGCTACCAGAAAGTTAAAGTGAAATTCTCTGAATATTCCCTATTTGATGATAGTTTCCCCTGACCAATGTTTGGGAACGCAAATATCAATAATAATAATAATACTTTGTTCATTCTGGGAAGAGTCCCTTTAGAATAAGACAAAAATGTGGGCTAAGGAGCCTCAGAGATACATAAACAAAAATATATAGTAATTAAATAATCATAATAAAAAAAAAAAAAAAAATATATATATATATATATATATATATATATATATATATATATATATATATTAGTTACTTTCTAACTTTAATCAGTTAAAAATAAAAATTGAAAAAAAAAACATGAAGTAAAAATAATTTATAATAATATAGTATAATATTTAACTAACTTCTCTTCAATATATCTACGACAGTCAACTATCAATCCACTATTATAACTAAATTTATTTATTATACATGAATGAAAATTGACCGCATTCAGTCTTTTAAATAACAAATATAATATTTTAGAGAGAGCATTTTGGATTTTTTAATTATTTTTATTTTGGAAAACTAAACTTTTAGTCATTTATTTTTATCGCCTCTATTTTATTTTCATAAGAGGAAGTGTAACTAACAATGACATTATTGGTAAATCAAACTATCAAACAAACCGACAGCAGATAGAAAATATCAAAAGCAAGAAATAAAATTACTAGCATAGTAAAATAACCATTTAGATATCTATTATTCCCTTAGTTTTTGAAATGTCTTAACGCACTTAAATAAAACAAAAAAAAAAAAAAAAATGATTAGATATAGCGACACTCGGCTCGCGACGAAGGGGATATCTAAACGATATCCGCTGTTTATTTATTTCCAATTTGAAAAAATATTAATGTTCTGAAAAAATCTCTGACATTGCATGGTCGGTCGCCATCCTGAATCACCAAACAACAATAACTTAAATAAATTACAACTGATTTTAAACAAGCTTTCAATGTAGTGACTAATTAAAAGAAAAGTAATGTGATCCCCTTTAGTTCTGTTTTTCCCTCCGTGATTGGGAAGATATAAGCATGGTTCGGAGTTCTAATAATTGAGTATAGCTATGCATAGTTAAGTATTTGCTAAAGAAATTAATTTTATTTTATTCGAACTTTAATTATAAATTTCTTTCTTAATTAAAAAAAAATATATATATTTATATCAATGCCGGGAGTTAACAATTTCTTCTATTTAAGATAATTTGTAAACTTCGTTTAATATTCCATTATTTGAATAATTTACTACAAATTAATCTTATCTTAACATTTCGAGAAATCATTTTTTTTTTTAATTTTCATGAATACATTTAAACATTTTGCATTTATTTAAGAAATTAGTGCACTTAATACAATACTCTTCTTCGTTTAGTTTGAAATTAAGACAAAGTATGAGGATGAAATATGGAATGTACATTTAGCCGTTGTGAGATATAAACAATAGAATATTACAAATAATTTAAATGTATTCCTGAGGACGAGAAACCAATCCGTGAAATGTACTTACAAAGATAAATGTACTTGTAAAAAATAAATTATTATGGAAGAGTAAAGTTTGCAAAATACCTTATGTATATTTATATGGTCTGCAATTAAGATATTTTTTTTTTTTTGTATGTAAATAAAGTAAGTTGTCTTTAAATTTGTTTATAGTAGAAGTTCTCAGGTATTTATAATAAATTAAAGTGAGCTTGTTATTCCTAATTGTTGACATATTATTTATATATTAAACATAAAAATTTAAATCTAAGAAGAAAATGTAAAAAAAATAGTGAAAACTCATAAAAAACGACATCAAAATGAATGAGACTCTGCAACAAAAGATTTAGTAAAAATTAATGTGGGCTGATAAAGTGAGAATTTCGAAGCGTTACTAAAATATTAAAACAACAAATTAGTCATATAACTATTAAATAAAAAATAAGGAGGTAACTTCCTCACTGTCATTTATTATAAAGTAAATAATGTTCTGTGGGTTTCATTTTAATTGTCACTGATATGATAAAAAACAACATTGAATGAATAAGAAAAATAACATTGTTCCAAACAATTTCCATCAATTAAAGGAAACTTAATCCTCATTTAATTTCAATAGCTACATGTAGGATATCAGGTAAACAACAGATACTATGTTACATAGATTAATTAATTTAGTTTTCAACTACACTTCAAATTAGTACAAAGGAAAGGCCATTATTAGTTCTAACCATTACAAAGGCAACTTGTTTATTAACTGTTAGTATTAAATCAGCAAGTATATCATAGAATTGGTTATTGTATATCACTCAAGTATTTAATTTAAACTTAACTATTTAAACTTCACTCTAGCATTAACGAAAATATATTTGTCTTCAACTATCATTTTTAAAATGTGTCTACAAGAAAATTTGATACTGGGACTTAGTAACTTAACATGAATACAATTTCTGGACACCCTGTAAATAAGTAAAAAAAAAAAAAATTGAAATCCAATAAAAATTGTCAAAATATTTTTCAATAGATTGACCATCACCAAGACTGGATAGTGGAAATTATAAGCCAAAGCAAATTTCATTAAGATTTGAGTACTATAACACATACGTCAAAAAACGTCGATTTTTTTATATATATATATATATTTAATTACATCATTTAGGTAATTCTGGGGAAATCCAATTACTAAATTCTAAGAAAAGATTAAAGCTTAATGTAAATAGATGTTATTCTTGGAATAAGAAATTACCTAATTAAACACCATAATGATTATCTATTTTCAATTTATTTAAATATATTGGAAGTTATAATAAAACATTAAGTCAATAAATACGACATAATCTTTGACGACAAAAAGCTTACACCGCTAACTCTCGATGAAGTCTATATCAATTGCTTTTTTTATTTTCAACTATTATTTTCTTTTTTTATCTATTGTTTAATTTTTTTAACTATAGGCTTTTTTATCAATTACTCCGATTTAAGGAAAATTTAAAATTGTATACCAAAATTGCAATAAATCATTAGTAATAGTTTTCTATTGAAAAAGCGAGTAAATGTCATATTTATTTATTATTTCTCATTGTTTTAATTCGATAATTAATGAATTTTAATTACATTTTCTTCACTTTAAAAACATTTTTCGTTTGGAAATAGATAAGAGAAAGTAGTGGATTAGACTAGATTAAATTGATATGTAACGATTTATATAATATTATACATCAAGTATTAGACGAAAATAACGGAATCAAATTTTGTTTGATATCTAAAATATATAATGCGAGTGGATGTTTTTAATATTTCACATTAAAGCTTTCTCACCTTCGGTAGAGATAAAGTACATGAAGTGAAAGTAGAACTATTATTAAGAACAATAAACTATATAAATCGAAGTATAACTAAGAAACAAGATCCTAAACTAAAGTAAATAAATGGTACTAATCGTTGTAGATTATTGTAGATGGGAAAAAAATTGAATGCAAAAAGGGGGATGGATAATATATGTAATTATGAATATAATTCTGAAGAGTTCAAGGGAAGATTGAAATAAAATGAAAAATAATAAGAAATAATGGTAAGATGGTGTGAAGGAAACGAGACAATGAAATTTAAAAAACAATAATAAAAAAATGTAATTTATTTATTTTATTTTTTTCTCGTTTCCTTCACACAACTTTGTATTTCCATTATTTCCCCCTTTTTTAAAAATATTTTCTTGAGATCTGTAGGATTATATTCATAATTATAGTATTCCTTATTACATTCCTTATTACATTTAATTTTTCTCCATCTACAGTAACTTACATTAATTGTTACTATTTATTTACTTCAGTTTACGATCTTGTTGCTTACTTATACTTCGTTTACTCAGTTTACATAGTTTACTGTTCTTAATATTTCTGTGTACTTTCTATTATTTAAGTTTATTCACATTGTTTATAATTTTTATCTAAACATTATATAACTTCCACAAATTTCTATACCTTTTGTATCTTGTTCGTTCTAGCCCTGAATAAGACCTGCAAAGTAGGGTAGCAAACGGCTTGAAATAAAATAGTTTTTTTCCAACTATTTTAGCCATTTTATGACCGCACCCCGGACCACCTCCTTGCTCTAAAATATACAGCGGTCATCCATCAAGTATTCAATTTCTTATTATATGATTTTGACTATTCCCTGATTTTTCCGAAGGAAAAAAAACGTAATTCCCTGCTCTTCTCTGGTTTTCAGGTGTCAAAGAATATAACCAGACATCAAGGCTGAGCGTCGAAGGTGGTAAATCGAACAAAAACACCATCGGCAATGAGAGGAGAAGAGCTTGTTAAATGAAGCCGAACGTTCTTCTAAATGCGAGCGTTCACAGCTCGTAGTTCCGTTCCGCATTGGCTCCTACAAATGGCCAGTGAAAGTTAATTCCTTTCGAATTATCTAGTTTTCCAGCCGCGTACGGTCTATTTGCCACTACGGCTAAGTGGACTAGCCATCTTGTTAATGATCCCCATTCTGGAACGAGATGATAATTATGGAATATGGAGAACAGAGAAAAAAACATGATCTAAAAGTCTAATTACCTTATACCTTCAAATACACACAAGTTTTTTATTGATTTTTTTATTTATTGGCTCATAACAGCGAAGCCATGGAGTCTGGCCCAATCAATATTAGTTGTAATTAGTTTGTAAATAACAGGTACAATATAAAACATGATATAATACATGAGAACAATATAAGAAGGAAGATAAATACATTAATGTAAAGAAATTGTTCAGATCAATATAAACTAAGTTTCACTATAGAATCACCAACAAAATAAATTTAATTAAAACAGAAAAAAAAATTACAAATTTTATAAGAAACAGTGATACATAAACTTTTTTTAACTTTTATTATGATATTTACAAACTGTATTAGTATGAATACATCAAGTAAATGTGTACATAGGAATATTATCACATGAAACACGCTTGGATACATAAACTTAAATATACTTCTTTAGGTCACAACAATGCGATGTATTTTTTGCCATTTTAACGGATAAGAAAATATGCGTTATATTTGTATGATATACTAAAACACGATTAATTATTAGTACTAAAGTTACTGGTTATTAAGTAAACTATGGGAGTAAAAAATTCGAACAGTAAAGTAAAACACATTGTTCAAGTGTTCACGACTTTTAATAGCTCTAAAATTCTCTCCAACGATAAGTCATCCGTGCCCGCATTGATATATTTATCGAGATATCTCTTTCTATGAGTCTCAACAAACGAACATACAAGGATCAAATGTTTAATGCCATTAGTGATAAGGTGACCTATACACAAACACACTAAAGTTGAACTTAAAGGAAAAAATGGCAACTTAAAGAACGAGTCGGGTTGCGCACTGATTAAATAATTAAAAAACTGTAATATTCTTACCCGATTTTCATGGGTTTAAATTTTATTGGTTGATAACAAATCCTTTTACCTTTCAATCCTTTTGATTCGGCTAATTTTATTATATTAACAGAATTTGAATGTATAAACAAATCACATAGTTTTTGTATATTGTGTTAGCATGAGAGACATCCAACGTTCATAATTGACTAAATTAATTAACTGACCGAAGTTTTTTATCAGATGAGGTTTATCTAGAATTTAATACCGTTATTAGAGCTTTAAGTCCTCCAGTTAAATGAAATAAAGTCGGTAGCTCCTAGTCTAAGATGTTTATGATATGTTCGAACATTTATTAATAAAAGACTTGGATAACTGAAATGTTAATAAATGAATGGAATATTGTTTATATGTGATTTTTTTTTTTTAATTTCTGAATAGCTAATAAAATGAAAATCGGATAAGAACTAATTTTTTTTTTCTTTGTGCAACCCAATCGAGGTGTTGGGTTCGTTGTTTCCGACTCACCCTGCATAATCGATTTTGTATATTGTCTCTGTTTAAAATGACAAGTAAGAAATTTCGAACATTAATGATGATACAGAAATGATTGAAAGTATTTTTTATTGGAGCAGTAGTTAATATTAATAATTCCATATATACTTATATAAACAGTCCTAGATCTGATCTCTCGGGGTAGGATGATGTAAAACGCTTAAAGTTTTTTTTTTTTTTTAAACTTATTTATTGAAAAATATTACAATCTGTCTCTAGGACATTTATAATAGAGTTCACAGATCACATTCACACTGTTAAAGTTTTAAAATGTTTTTTCCGATTCATCTTAACACATACAAAACATTATTCTCACAATAAATGTCTAATTAGAAACTGCTAAATTGTTCAGAGATATTGATTCAGAAACCAATCTATATTCATAGTTTCCAATCTGCTCAGAGTAATAGTTCGCCATAAAACCAGCATTCGTGTAATGAATGGTTGCATCACAGGTGATCACAATGAATACGTAATGTCTTTTGATTAACAGCATCTATTTATTATGATAAAAAAAAAACGAAAACTACTAGATGGAATGATATAATTTTAAATATTGTGAATACTGCATCGGCTAAAATATCGTCTTAAGGCAGATGAATCTAAAATTTATCTAATATACAATCTAATACATAATCTCTTTAAGAAATGAAGAATACCCGTATCGTCAAGGTAAAAAGTTGTTCAGCAAAATATTGAGACGAATAAAAACTATTTTATGATTAAACATAATCAATTTAATCCCATAAAATATACCTTTGAAAGATAACAGAAACAAAATAAAGTATGTTAACATGAATTGACACATTAGCAATACACTAATTAATTTAATAGTAAATAGAATAAAGAAATATTTTTTAATTCTAAGTACGAGCTTCGGGCTCTACTAAACCATCCAATTCCTCTCGTATTCAATTCCTACAATCTAAAATCCTTCGTAAAATCCTCAATGTCCCTACTTTGTCACAAATAAGATCATCCATAACGACCTTAATTTAATGTACCATACGTTTCAGATTTACCTCAATCCAGAAATCTATCCTTCCACAATAAACTTCTGAACCATCCGAACCCTCTTGTTTCCAACCTTGCTTTCTCTTCTATTCCTGATAACCCTCCGACGAGGCGTCTGAAAAGAAGATAGCTTCGGGACCTTCTAATATAAAAATATAATTGGAGTGCTACCAATGGGTAGTTTCTCTTTATGTTGTGCGTGTCATGTTACTTGTTTCATATTTAATTGTTGTATTTATCATTTCATACAGTTGTAAATTTCAATAATAAAAATAAAATAATCAAACTATGGACTAATTATATGTCAAGATTAATAAAAAGATTGATTATAATAATTTTAGTAAAATTTTGATTACGAAACACAATATATTAACTTATAATTTTTACGAAATTATAAAATTAGAAACTTGATCAGTCAGTAAATAACAACTGACTGCATCGCAGCCACAATTTCATAACATTCACTGTATAATAATAAAAAATAGGAAGATGGCCAACAATTTCTTCAGATATATATATACACACACACGTACAAGCATTCATGATCTATGCGGGTAGCCAGCTTAATCCTATTCTTGGCATTGTGCCAAATTTGGAACACTTTTTAATTTATCTAATTTGAAGGGTTTTTGCCATATTTACTTACTTATTTTCCTGATAAACTGTAAATTCAAATTTACAACTTTTAACACACCTAACTGCATAGATTTAATTTGTAAATTCATCAAAAACTATAATTTTCTTATAATAAGAAGAAAATTGAACATTTGCCTAATAGACAATACGGACATTATTACTGAGTTTATTATAATCTTTAAAATATTTCAGATAATCTAAATAAATATATAATATTTATTTTCTATCATACATATATACACTTTCATAATTCATAATTTTATTACATAATTATTATTATCTTAAATATTAATAAATATCATTCTGTTATAAGGATAATATTCATACAGTGTAACTAATTTAATATCTCGAATTGGTAATATATATTTTTATGGCAATAAAATGGACATTTGTGATGCTATGAAATAATAGAGACATTCAATATTTACAAACGAAAAATTTATGAAAAAAAGATAAAGTGAAAATTCCCCTTATTAAGATTGTTAGGCAGGTGTCCCCGATAAGAAGTTGTGATTGAAAAAGTTCCATTAACTGATCGTCTATTTTTTACTCAAAACAAAGCGTGAAAATATTGAAGAATTACATACACTTGAGGATTCCTTGAAGTTCTGAAGTAAATAATGGTTCTTACCTAAAAAATAAAATAAATAAATATCAATCGAAATTAATAAACTAAAAATAGAAAAAAAACATTAATATCAGGTCTGCAATGTTGCAATCGAATGAGGTTTAAAGCCCAATCAGCATACATTTCTTAATAAACCAGAGAAATTAAGTAAACATTCATAATTATTACATTTGAAGTAAACATTTAAGCATTTAAGCTAAGTTAACATTTTCTATATATATAAAAAAAAAAAAAGACAAGCAAGCTACAAGAATATGTAAATTCTCTAAATATTAAGGGATTCTTAAATGTATTCTACAGTAGAAAAATATACATAATGTTATTGGACAGGCATAGCCTAAATTTAAAAAATGGACACCCAGAACTTTTCAATCGAAGTATACATTCATGTCCTGAGTTGAGAGCAAGTTAGTAAATAAATTATTTTTAACCATGCTCTAAAAAAAATAAGTAGCCATCTTATAAATCCATTTAGTATGAAACAATGACCTTCAACCGAAATAGGCCAATTATTTTCTTGATGGAAACCGAAATTTGATTCGATGCCCCAAGGAAGGGGGGCTCACCTTGGAAGCAATAATCAAGTTATCATAAAACAGAGTTAGCAGGCTTTCAACCTTTGTTAGTCAAGAATCACATACTGGACCGAATCTCCAAAAAACCCAGGTATCAAGAACATGACTGCAATTCATCTAAAAATAAATTTGTTCAAGTATATTCATCTTAACTACAAATGTGCTTATATAATTTAAATTACTTCAACGCGAGTGATGAGTTATGACGAAATATGACTTAATTTTGAATCGGGTGAGGACTATAATATTAGATAATCTTGACACTAAATTAATTAGTTAGGGGACGGTCATGGTCTTTTTCCTAATCATCGCTTAATCAAGAACCTGTCATTTTCATAAGCTTGAAGGCTTATTTTCAGGATCAAAGTTATATATATATATATATGAGATAAAAGTAGTATACAAATTTAATAATTTTTAAAAGAACAACAATCAATCGGAATAACGTTGCATTAATAACAAACAATAAAAAATCTAAAATTCACATTTTCAAAAAAAAACGTTGAACATATTCGTTCACATATTCACAACGAGGAAATGAGGTGATGGGTCAATTATGTACATAGATGACTGGGAAACTTGCAGCCCCTCCAGAAGTGATTTTTTAGAAATTTCCTTCAGAAAATAAATAAAACATGAACAAACATTCGTTTTAAAAATGGTTATTTATTAATTTTTGTAAATTACCTACGACTCCACCTAGTCAAACGTCCAACTTGGAATCCTCATACCAGACTGAAACGACATGAAATCGTTCGACGTTTCCGACAACTTAAGCAGTCACTAGACAAACGCACTAACCATTCAGTTAATTACAAAAGACTCATATACATGACCATAATAAGACCTATTTGGACTTACGGGGTTGAGCTATGGCCATCCAATTCCTCTCGTATCCAATCTTTACAATCTAAAATCCTTGATACTCCTTGCTTTGTAACAAATAAAATAGTCTATAATGAACTGAATGTTCCATATGTTTCCGATACGTTCCAGATACCTATCCTTCCATAATAAATTTCAGAACCATCCTAATCCTTTTGTTTCTAATCTTGCTTCCTTCTCGATACCTGATAACACTCCTAGGCGTCTGAAAAGAAGATGGCCTCGTGATCTCCTAATTTAGAAACTGTATTACCAATGGGGAGTGCTACCAATGGATAGATTCTCTACAAGCCTTGTCATGTCATGTATTTATCTGTATCACATTTGCTGAATGTATATTTAATGTAAAGTTAATTTCATAAACAAAAAAAAAATTGTAAATAATGATCGACTTGCTTTATTTTAAAAACACGAAATTATACGCTGTTTGAAGTAAAACAACTAGTTCTAATTATTGGGTTAATGAATGGGCATGATGGAATAGTTTTGCAAAAACTACAGAAAATTCCCATTCAATAACTTGTCAACAGGAACTGTCAGTCCCATTAAGTCCCATAAACAACTGTTTCTATCACTTGATGAATTCTCTCTGAATAGAAAAAAATGGCTCATTTATGGATTGTTTAAGGAACTAACCATGGTGTCAAACATGATATAATATGAAATATACCTAAGCAAAATTTAACTTCATTTACGTTATCTCTCGAAAACATAACTCAGATAAAATAACTATATTTTAATGTTGATATCCCATCAAAGGCCAACAGCATTTGATATACATCTCGATACAAAGACAGGTTTGAAGAAATGGAAATGTCAGACGCCTTTCCCAGGAGTCCGGCAAACAATGGAGAGAAAAAAAAACAGCTGATCCAACAGGTTTCGAAGAATGCAGGATTACCCGAGAAGTACCTGCGTCAATGATAATGACCATTTAGCGGATAAGGTCAACATTTAAAAACATCACTGCAACTGCGCACAGCAGGACAGGCGCGAATCAAGACGAGCAACAGCTGAGAAAAAAAAATGAATCAAGGATATCAAAGCTAAGCGATACCAGATGATCTGCCGCACAGATGTTAAAGATTTCCGGGACATCTTATTTAACTGATTAATATTAGCGTGCGTTTTTGTATTAACCAGATTCATCCGGTTCACTAGATCCATCTCTACATATTTACATCACATTCTCGAAATCAAATCAACTGGGATTTAAGTATTAGTATATATAGGAAAGTAGTAAATATATATATATTTTTTTACCGGACCTACCTCTGGACAGCAATGAACGTTCAATAAATAGTATACAAAATTGCTTTAGAATTAAGTATTTTTACATACCCAATAACAGGATCTGCATAGAAGGAAAACCATTGTCGAGAGTAGAAAAAATCAAATACCTCAGCTCCACAATAAGCTCAATGAATGACCAGCGGGCAGAATAAGACCAGTGTATAACTAGCGCAAACAGAGCTTTCTTCTCCTTCTCAAACGTATTAAATCCCAAAATCTCAAACTAAGGGTGTACAATGCTATGATAATGCCAATCCTAATATATCTGTGAGACCTCGACACTAATCAGCACTCTAGAAAAAAAGAGTTAAAATATTTGAGAGGAAAATCCTCCGCACGATAACCGGAGCGATCTGGGATCAGAGTACTAACACATGGAGAAGAAAGACCAATAAAGAGCTGCTTGCAGAAATTGGTCAATCAATATCCTATGATATGAAGGCACGGGGGTTAAGATAGACGGCGCATGTAGCTCGTAGTAATCCATCTGGAAGCCTCTACGTAACAATGAATGCCTCATAAGAAGGCAAAAGACCACCTGGTAGGCCAAAAAGCAGATGGATAGATAGAAGCAACAAAGAAGAAACAGAGCTGCGTGGAGATAAATTGTAATAAATAGCCCAAGAAAGGCAGACGGAGCAGGCTTGTAAAGACGGCTAAAGATCTACATGGTCTGTAATGCCAACAGAAAGAAGAAGAAAAAAAATTAAAAATTAAGGTCGTAACTCATCACTTCCTAATGCACCGTTCATGCAAATTACCATATAGTAGTTTGCCTTTCAAAAGGGCAACTTAATTATCTATTGCTTTGAATGAACTCGTCGGTAGCTAGAGACCTAATATTATCCTGATAAAAACCAATGTTGCTTATTTTCATGTTTTTGAGTGTCATCCGAGCATCTTCTCTTTTTTGGCTACAATACAAAAAAACAAACAAAAAAAAAACAAAAAGAAGGACATCCATTTATTTATATGTGGAGTAGTTACTAAGTTATCTGTCTTAATATTTAATTAATATCTGGGCTAAAATTTAGAAATCATAAAATATTTGTCTTAAACATAAACTAAAACGACTTACGCGATATGGAGGCTATTTTCTATATATAATGCGTAAAATTAACAAAAATATATTAATTAGTATCCCCGACACATGAAAAATCTAGATTAAAATTAATGTGTCAACAATGGATTCGAAATAGAATCTTGAGATTTAAGTTACAAAGTTTTTTTTCATTTTTTATGACTACATCATATTATTTATTAAATGATATAGTTACGATTTCTCGTAGTTAAGATCATTTTAATGTAAAAGTGAACCTCAAGATTTTTAATTGTGTTTGAATCTTGTTTAAGCTACTGGAAACCATGACAATTATTAAATGACTTACTTCCTTTCTCTATTTGATGAATGGCGAATTGATTGATTTAGAAACTATTAATCATTCTACTTTAAAAAAAAAAAAAAAGACTCGACTGAAATGGAGAAACAACTAGCATTGACTAACGCTATAAAACTGCGCTAGGCATTTGTAAAGCTGAAAGGGCCAAGGAAGAAGATATGAAGCTGAATTGAGATAATACATAACCAATCTGAATACACTAGCGACAAACAGAAAAGACAACATTTCATCAAGAGAAAGACAGTTCAATTCACCATATCTCAGATCTTGAGAAACAGTTAAACCATGAAGGGAATTTGCATTATTTCTCTCAATAATTAAAAGAGAAATTGCAAAGGAAGGATCAAAGTTTAATTCAAAAGGAAAATTAAATTAATTAAGTTCTAGAAAAATTGAAGAAAATAAAAGAAAAACTCTTTTAATTCGAAAAACGAAATGAATAGACCCAAAACTCTAGAGGCATTATCCTCAACTACCTCAGAAGACGAAGATCAGGAACTTTCGGGAAAATCGTGATACAACCTAAATAGAGGACATGGTGCAGAATGGTAGAATATTAACAATATATTTATAAATAAACATGGATTATATGTTAGATGTATCATATATAAATCTTAGAGGAAATTAATAATATAGCAATATTATTATAGTAAGAAAGTGGTATAATTACAGTGTTTTATATTTATTTACACAAAGTTCTAAAATTCCTTACACCGCTCATTATTTAAAAAAGGAAAATCACGTTGCCGAAATAATAACTTATGTTCTCTAGCAAATTATAATTCTTGGTTTGGACCAATCTTTAGAGATTATCTTAAAAAAATAAAAAGATTTTTTTGATCTGGTTCACTTTGCTTGCTTATTCAACTAAAGCATCTCAAGGAAGATTATTGACTCATGTTGTTAGAAAGCAGAGCTGATTTGTCTCCAGAGGACTTCCTCCAGACCCTCCAGTGGGCGATCCAGGAAAGACGCCCACAGCTAAGACGACCAGCTGTGCAGTGA
This sequence comes from Nezara viridula, assembly GCA_928085145.1. Classification (NCBI taxonomy): domain Eukaryota; kingdom Metazoa; phylum Arthropoda; class Insecta; order Hemiptera; family Pentatomidae; genus Nezara; species Nezara viridula. The sequence continues at coordinate 110,542,180 of OV725079.1, read as the reverse complement.
TATATACCGCAGCGCCTGCAAAGGACAACGGTCTGCCCACCTTGACAGAACGGATAGCAAGCCCTACTACGGCTTGCATAATGGCGCCGTATCAAGCCGTGGTATATCACAATGACATCAAGACAAATATCATATATATGTTTGTTATAAATAATATATAGAAATATATTGATTTATTTTACCGATTTTCCGATACAGAATTGGCATTAAAAATTAATGCAATAAAACATAACGGTTTAGAAAAGTACAATAAAATTGTACAGCTGCTCAGATGTGTTGAGTTGCTAAAACATCTAGCTTACTGATAAGTGAAATGAAAGAGAATTTCATGGAGAAGTGACGAAACCCGATTTCGATCCTTAAATTCCTACAAAAACTTTCGTAAAACTTTGAAAAAATTGAAAGGTTTTAAAACTCACGAGAAAGACAAGTAGCCGGCATGTTGACAAGTCCCAAACATGTGGGGCATCATCAGAGCTATCGTCAGGAAGTCGAGACAAGAACTGAGATCTTCCAAACGATACTCCTGATGAAGACCCACATGTTTGGGTCGAAACGTCGGCTAAGCCCATCAAATAAATTTTTTCTGAAATTTTTACAAATTTTCTTTCTTCATTTTAAAACTCAAATAATTTCAAAATCAACGAATCGTGACGTGATAATTTTTTTTTTTAACATTTCGATACAATCATCGAGACCCTGTATATTTCCAAAGGAACTATCGGTCTCTGCGCTTTAAAGCATAATTGTTCTTAATGCCGAATGTCTCTTAAGAGACTTTAGTTGCCATAGGATACTTACCACGTGTTTAGGTTTAAAAAATTATTTTTTTTAACGTTAGTGTTTTCGACGAAATTTATTGAAAACCCCTTTTTATCAAATTATTAAAATAGTTGTAGGTTGTAGGCGGATGCTACAACCTACAACTATTTTATTTACGAAAACTCTTGGAATTGGGACCTATTCAATCTGGAAGGGGGTAAACTTTGTCTATTTAATTAGGTACTTAATATTCGTAAACACCTATTTCCTTTCTACTTGCATCGCAAGATAATTTTATCACAAACTCGAGAAAAAAGACAGCCTTCAAAAATATTGAGCCGTTTGGCGTGACCCACACCCGCAAATTTTCAAAATAACGAGGTTATATAGGGCAAACGGGCCAATATTTTTGTAGACCACCTTTTTTATTGTTTTTGTGATCAAATTATCTTACGATCCAAATAGAATGCAAATGGGTATTTACGAGTTTTTGGTACCTAATTAAACAATGGCACTCCTCCAGATCGAAAACGCCCCAATTCCATGAGTTTTCGTAAATAAAATAGTTGTAGGTTAAGATGAAACTATTTACGAAGTTTCAGGCGGATGTTAATAATTCGATAAAAAGGGGTAAAATGGAAGCGAATCGATCTATGATCCGTTCGGCACTTCAAATAGTATAGTGAGAAACTTTTAATATAATATAAATATATAATAATAAAAATACATGTATTCATACAAACATTCATTCATACATGCTTCTACACTCTCCTCACTAATGAGCTTCTATACTCTTAGCGAAAGAACTAAAAAGCAATACTCTAATGAAACAAACAAATAATATTAAGAAAGTACAATATTTGATTAGTATAAGTTCAGCTATAGCTGTGCCTTATTGCTTAACTATTAAACTGGAACTATATTTCACAATATGAGATGCTAATCACTTATTGAGTAAATTTTACTTTAATAGTTCTAGTAAAAAATTAATGCCTTAAACTAAAATAAGTTTGGCGTCATAAGAAAACCTCTCATTTTGGATTTTGTATTAGCCACCAAACAGTACCAACCTGAAATAATTTCAGATATAATCACACATGGTGTCACATATCATGTTTAGTATTACATTATTGCCTTTGCACTTTCATAAGTAGGACATATTTCAAAAAAAGGATAAATTTTCATAGGAATTTATATCAGTTCTATTGATAAATATTATTTATTATTGTAAACTTATTATACGTATAAACTAAATCAAATATATAATATAAACAAAATTAATGTACTAAATTTAAACACAAGAATATTTGGTATCTGCAAATGTCATTCAACCACCAGTGTGAACTGTACTTGAGAAACACCAAAAGTTTCAAAGTATATATCTGCAATTATCATGATTAGAATTTCTTAATAATATTATTAGTTATCTTTAGACATCATACTTTGTTTTATGTTTTCAATTTATAAATTAAAAAATAAATCTTTTTCACTACAGACTATACCGTCACTATTATCTTTCGATGTTACAGTGTTGTTTAAAAGGTAAGTAAAGCGAAGTTTTATGATTTGAAGTTCACAAGAACGTTAAACCCAATAAACAACATATGAATGATTATTCCTCAAAGAGCTTTCTTACTTTCTTTATAATTATACGTGTGTAAATACATGATGCTTATTAAATTAATATAAACAAGATCAAACTATATGATACGGGGGGAGAGAAGAATAGACGTATTACAATATAAAATTATATTTCTCTAACTTCACATATCTACCAAGGGAATATGGCTGCTAAGTGCAAAATTAAAGGGGATAAATTGTACGTGTAGAACTATAATATAAATTTAAATGTCTTCATATATATATATATATATATATATATATATATATATATATATATATATATATATATATATACGTAAACTAACTTAATTAACTGCTATTTTTTTCCAAACCACTAAGTATAGATGTGGTAAAATAGGGAGGGTTCGGAACGGAAAGGATGTTATAAATTGTTTCTAACTCTATGGATTTATGGGGTACTTTTGTTTCAATGAACAGGTACTTACCCACTTTGCAGGCTAATGGAAAGAAAATAAGAGAATTAATAAAGTGTTAAGAAAAATAAATTATAATTAATATCGAATGTTCAATAAAGCCATTAGGAAACTTAAATAATTGAGCTAAAAAGTAGCTTAAAGTAATATTAATAACTAAAGGGGTAGTGAATAATTTATTATATCGAAATCATTATAACCTATCCAATAATATTAATATTTGATATTATCAATAAAACTGAGCCTCTAAGAGGTTATAAATCCAAACTTGTACGATACTTAGTAAAAAATCCTTATGATTCACCACCAGAAGTTCGCTTGAAAACCAAAATGCAGTACTAGAAAGAAAAAAGTCGCTGAATATCATTAAATACAATATTTTTCCAAAAAATAATTTAATTAAATCCTTTGAGATGTAATTCAGATCGGTATCTTTTAAATATCTTACCAGCCTCAGGATTGGCCATTGCCGACTTGCCCATGGATATCTAATGAAGAAGGAAGAACCCCTCACGACTCTTATACATTTTCCACAGACCCAGAACAAATATTGAAACAGGAACCAAACACGACTTCACGACTTATTAAATTCTTAAAAACTATCGACTTTTATGGGTGATAAATACTCAGGATGCAGTCTTATAATTTTTTTTTTTTTTTGTGCCGACGTTTCAACCCAAACATGTTGGTCATCATTAGGGCTGATAATTTTAAAATACAATCAGAGATATAATATTATACGACCGGTAATGGTAATTAGACTTACCTTACACTTACCTTCCAAATGTGTCAGTACTTGAAAGCTTTCAGTGATCGAACCACGGTTAGTAAGAGAAAATATTATAAACTTTTTATAAATCGATTATATACATTATTTTTAGTCTGTATAACTTTTTACATATTTCATTTTTAATATTGTGTATTGTAATAATAGTTAAGATGCATGCACCATCAACCGCTACAGTTTATTATTTATCATTATCGGTCATGTTTGGGTTGAAACGTCGGCACAAATAAAAAAAAAATTTATAAGACTGCGTCCTGAATATTTATCAAACATGATATGTAGAACAGTCGACTAGCTTCCTTCAATATCGACTTTTATAATAAAATTATTAAAAAAAAAAAAAAAAAATTCAAGTGACTAAAGAGACTTCAGTTTAAATGAGCCCAGTGGTCGAAACACTCAAACAAATAAATATCAGAAGGGTCTTAATAGACGAACATTTTAGCAACTTCAGCTTTGCATAAAAAAAAAAAAAAGGATAAGGGAAAGTCATAATACTTAATTCGACATTATTCAACACAGTGGCAGAACCATCAAGGGTATTTTTCTTCTAAACTTATCGTCGGCACCATGTTAAAGTGACTAATGTGAAACGTCGTGCAGGTTTACATTTCTTACTTTAACATGGTGTCAACGATATCATAATTAAGCAATGTCGTATATATTCTTCTTTTTTTCTTTTGCCAAATAACCAGTTAAGATAACGCTACAATTACATTTCTTCTTTACTATGAAGTTTACTTTTTTTCTTGTACTCCTTCATAAGGACGCTGTGCTAATTCTTTCGTCCAGGATCTTACTTCCATTTTTCGTAGTTCTTTCCATCTGAAATCCTTACAAACCTTGAATCGCTGTAGGAAAAGAACCCCTATCCAACATCTGAGCATCCCGGACGCTTGACCTAAATATTTTATTTTATTTTTTTTAAACGATAGAAATTATAAGTTATGTAGAGGCAAATAAGATTTGATTGAAATACAATATTATCTTCAAATATTTTCAATCCCATTATGAGGTATTGTAAGGAACTTAAAAAAAAGAAACCTGTAATGTAGTTAGGATTACATTACAATTAGTAATGTAATCCTAACTACATTACAATTAGCTAATTAATTTACAGAGAGGCCTTAGTCGTTCCAGAGCTTCCCAAGTCCAAATGGAAACCTTACGATGCAGCATTTCTTATCGTCGATATTTGGCAACTCCAGGAAGATCAAAATAAAAATTCTTTTTGTCTTAAAAAAAAATATTGAATACAACTTTAAAATGAATAACCCTTAATATTTTAGAAAATCTTAGGAATGAAAACTAATTCCAATAGAATAATCAAACTGTTTATTTATTCAGTTACTAATTTATACTTTTTCCCTTTATTTTTCCATAAATTGGCCGTTTATTGAAAAATGTTATAGGTTTTATGATATCGTGACGTGACCCACAACAAAGAATTAGAAACCATAACCAACGTCGAAACAAAATAAAATATTAGTCCGTGGTACAGACCCCTTTTTGTCTAATTATTAATATCCGGCTTAACTTCGTAAATAGCTTCATCTCATCATAACATACAAATATTTTATTTACGAAAATTTTTGGAATTGAGACGTTTTCAATCTGGAGGTATTAAAAATTCGTATATACTCATTTGCTTTCTACTTGAATCGTAAGATAATTTGAGTACAAAATCGAGGGTCCGTTTGGCCTTTATAACCTCGTTATTTTGACAATTTGAAGATAAAGGTCACGCCAAACGGCTCAATGTTTTTGAAGACCACCTTTTTTCCCGACTTTTCGTTCAAGTTATCTTAGAATTCAAGTGGAAAGCGAATGGGTATTTACGAGTTATTAGGCCCTAATTAAATAGACAAAGTTTGCCGATCTCCAGATTTAAAACACACCCAATTCCGAGAATTTTCCTAAATAAAATATTTCAAAGTTACGATGAGATAAAGCTATTTACGAAGTTTCAGCCGGATGTTGATAATTTGATAAAAAGGAGTCTGTACCTCGGACTATATATTCTTTACCATTAAACAAAATAATAATAATAAAAAATCGTTCATACTCAATTTAGCACATATTGTGTTCGTAACAGAAAAAAGTTGTTAATATTTCTTTGTTAATAAACACCGGTTATACTATATATATATATATATATATAATCGTTTTTGAAATTAAAACAATTTAAATTTATCTCTGGGCTACATTATGTATGTCGCCCTAATATTTGCCCCACCCCAAAATATGTTTTTAATTTTTCGCGCATATATACCACTAAAAATTCAACAATAATTCAACTCATGAATTGCACTGTAAAAGTTGATATTTCTAATTAAATTGCTATTATTGTGATGTTCTTACTATAACGTGAATAGCCTCCGCCTTCCTAGTCATGCTTCCTTATTCAAATTTAATCCAAAGTTTCTGGACCGGATTGGTAGTTAACAGGGCAACCTAGTTGTCCCTCGAGTAGTCAACACTACCTTACTCTAGCTTTGATCTAGCCTAAAGTAGATTCCTGAGCTTTACTACCAACCTCCAATACTAAAACAATCTGCTTTTATCATATTCCTGATGTTCCTGATTAAAATAAATAATAAATTTTTAAAAAATTAAATAGTCAATTAGTTAGACTTTAGTAAGAATTTAAATATGAAGTTGTCTTTAAAGAACGAGAAGAAAATATCGGTTTGGAGCACGGGTTATTTTGTTAAACGGTTTTGAGTAAAACAGATTTTTAATGTGCTCTTTTCAATGTGAACCCACTAATAGATGATTGTTTAGTTGACGTACAACAATAAAAAAAAAACGCTGCAAATTATTCCACAATGGTTTATTATCTCCAAACAATTATACATCTAAAGTAACATCACCTTCCGAGTTACAAAGAAAAAAAAACAAAAGGTGATTCCAATTATTGGACTAAACTGTTTTTCATTAATCATTCGTAATAGGCTAAAAAAAAATAGCATTAGTTCAGTAACACATTTAAAATTTAAAAACCAAACCAAGGATATAACATTTGGAGTAGAACACATAAAAAAAAAAACCGGAGACCATATCTTTGCTCCTAATTGTCCGATTTTAACCCCTTTTTTTTAGGGAATTTCGTAAACTACCTTTGAAACATCTCATCACAATATCAACAAAAAAGTAAAAACTTTTCGAGTTATTCGGAATTTAATTTTACCATCCCTCGTAACTTTTTTTCCAGCTTCTTTTCGTTGAAGTATGTTATATAAATAAATTTAAAGGGTGTCGAGAAAATAACTTAAGCGAAGTTTCATTGAAATCTGTACATTCGTTTAGGAGCTACAGTCTATAGCAAGGAAGGTTTTTCGGCCGCCATTTTGAAAGTTAAAGGCGGAGAGTAATGTCGATGATGACCCTCGGGTGGACCTCTGATTTTATATCAAAATTTGAAGGAAAAAAAATCGGTCTAGTAATTTCGGAGAAAATGCGCGGACGGATAAAAAAAATTTTATTCGTTTTTCGAATTCTACGTGTCTTGAAACACGAAACCTCAAATTTTGAGAGGGGGTTATGTTTTTGAATTTTTTGGTCGATCACAATGTTTCATTGTTGAAAATAATAAACCAATACAATATGGCCCATTTCCAAGGCGCAATTTGCACACCAGTAATTATTAAGTAAATTATTAACCTCAAACAAAGTAAGCCTAGTGTCCATGTTTCTGCAGATTAATATTTTTTTTAAAAATTTTTATGAGAAACAACAAGGTTGGAGATGGAATATTTATAACTGAAAAAGAAAATTAATAAATTATCTAAATACTCGGTTCAGTTAATGTTGTAAGGGATCATTGTTTTTTTCAGCTTGATACAGTCATGAATATTACTACTGTTACAGTTTGGTCAAAAATTGCCAACATGTTGGATCAAGTTTATGTTCTCTGACCAAACGGAACCCATTCTAAACGGTTTAAGTTTCTCGACAAAAGTGGTTTCTTACATGAAACTGGACGGGAAACTAAACCGAGTAAGAGGGGCTTAGACTGATGCTTTTATTCAACATTAGCTAATTCGGAGTGTTTATTAGTCTATCTATTTGAATAGTTTATAACGAGGGTGAGTTAACCCTTAAAATTACTCAAGAGCACAGTTTGGTAAATAACTTCAGTAGATAAAGGAGATTAGATTAAAAACTTCAAAGAGGATGATATAAGTACCATAAGCCCCGATAGGAGGTCTTGTAGAGGAATCTCTTAACAACATGAAGAGATTCATCTAATATTTCCTTATAAAAAGTTAAAAAGGTCCTATGTCGATGGTTTACTTCTAAAATCTTGTAAGCTTATAAAATAAAATTAAAACAAATAAACAAAAACCTATAGTCGACTGTTCTACATAACATGTCAACAAATAGTCAGAATGCAGTCAGCTTTTAATTTTTTTTATAGCAAACGTTTCAACCCAAGCTTGTGGGTAATCATCAGAGCTGAAATATTTATATCAGAAATAAAATAATATACAATAGATAATTGTTAATAATAATAAATAGTGATAGATGAGTAATAAGAACTAATGTAGAATGGTGTGAATAGATGACAAGATAGGCAAATGGAATACGTATACATAAACATATAATTTGTATAGCATATTACGTATTCCTGTTGCCTATCTCATCATGTACTCACATCACTCTAAATTAGTTATTATTTTATTATTATTACTCATCCATCACTATTTGTCGTTATTAACTATCATCTTTAGTATAATATTATATCTTTGATGTTATAGATTTCTAAGTCCTGGTGATGACCCATAAGCTTGGGTTGAAGCGTTTGCTATAAAATCTTAAAAGCTGACTGCGTCATGACTACCTAATAGGGGTGACGTTTTATCAAATTCAAGATTTTAAAGTACTGTAAACATTTTAATCCTATTTAATAATTACCAATATTTAATAATCCCTTTAGAGCATTCTCTAAGCAAGTTTAATCGCATTCGACTTCTTCAAGAAAAGACTCGGTTTAGTTATTTGTTAAAAAAAAAAAAACATGACAATATCCTATGAAATTCTGGTAATTTTAAGGCATTACTAGAAAAAAAATTTCACAGCCGCTGAAGCAACTCGTGAAATTATTAAACATGAAGGGGAAGGTGTTCTTCACCAGCGCACTGCGCGCGTTGGTTTGAAAAAATTAGCAATGGAGACAAGACGTTGGAAAGAAAGAAGGGCTCCGGGCGACCATTAATGGATATTGATGAAGTTCTGCAGAAAGCTGTTGAGTCAAATCCGTCCAAAAGTATTTCCAGAGAGTGTGTTGTGTTTAAAGATTCTGTAAGTCGCTATTTACTCTCCATTGGGATGATGAAAAAGAGCAGTAGACTGGTCGCTCACGAGCTTACGCCTCAGCAATCAGCTAAGAGGTTAGACATTTGTGAAAATCCCTTATAAATTGGAAACTTTAAAAGGAAAATGTTTTTAAATAAATAAATAATTTAATTTGTAAGGTTTTTCTTATGTTTTAGGTTATTTTATTTTATAATCTATTGTATATACTTTTGGTTATTAATTTGTTTTATTTATTTTATTTTTTTGTACATATAGTGTGAATGTCATCCTCACTATAACCAATGTTCAAGAGACAGATTGTTATAATACTCAATAAAGAAAAAAAAAAAAAAAAAAAATTGTAAGGTGTACGAGTTACAAAATACTATTTTAATTTTCTAATTTTTATAACATGTTTTACTTCCAATTTCTCTAAAACGGACATCTCTCTGCATCTGACTGGTTTTGATCCCTCCTAAGCATCCTCTACAAAGAAGTTTTCCTGAACAATGCAGTGCCAGTTAGAAATAGCATTAACGCCAATTAATGGAATACAGCACTAGTTTACTGCCCATCGTTAGAAAGGGAAACCACGACCTGGGCTCCGAATTTATGTTATAATGGCGGTAACCGTTTGTATGCTTTCTCGCCATCGGGCGGTTCCGCTGCGACCTTTTACGACAGCGGGTTGTGAATTACGAGCGGTGCATTCGTGGCCTCTTCCTACTTTATTGGATATTGCATGTTACTTTTTATTGTAGTTCATTTCCTCCTCGTAATGTATTCGAAAGAAATACGGCAATAATGTACTATACTTTAACACAAGAAATTTCGATCAATGAGTGTCCAAAACGGATCTCGAAATCCTCTAGAAGAAATTGGATTAGATTGGAAAAATAAAAATCAATTAGAGCAATTCACTAATCAAGTAATAAAAAGAAAGTTTATACTTTAATTTATTAACAAGCACATTCTCTTGTAAATTATAGATTATTCGTTATATTTGCAAAGGTATCTTGGCTTTCATATTTCTAAATACTATATTTTAATGGCTAACTGCAATTCAAAAGGCATGTAATAAATGAATAATATAATATTATTATTTTAATTTTTTGTAATTATTTTTTTATTTTTTGCGGTCTAACCACCGAAAGTGAGGAAGCATTGAATTGGTGCTTGAGATTTTAAAAAAAATGTGCTCAGAATCGAAAATATCTGCTCATATTTTATTTATGTTTAAATCCATTTGACAGACATAACCACTACCTTTTATCCGATTTTCATGAAATATTCAGAGATTGTGCGGAATGATGCCTATGTGGTCTTTCATCAAATTCCATCCAATACTTTCGCTTAAGGCACGCGTTAACGTATTTTCTTAGATATGCATATAATTCAGATACTTGTTTCCAGTTATTTTTATTTTACTTTTACTTTTTGAATAGAATAGAAAATAACTTTATTCTGGGAGAAAGTCTCTTGAGAATAACAAAAAAGTACAAAATTAAAATATTTTATCTGGTCTAAATAAAAACAAGCATAAACAGTAAACATAAAGAGAAATGAGTAAAGAAAATATTAGTTAAACACATTATGTACTAAACAAAAAAAATCTATATACAAAACACTTGAAACCATGCCAAGCCTTAGAACTTAGAACTATGTACAGTGGTAAAATATAAATATACACTTTTAGAAAAAAATAAATTACATTCTTCTTAGCAATAAACTCTGTGATTCTGTAAAAAAAAAAAGAAGACGAATCTGATAGTAAGTATTTAAGTGATTAATTATACGTAAATATATCATTATGTGAATCATTTTGAATAACATGTAATTTTACATAAAGGTTAGCGGGAGGTATCTTACTGTTTTTGGGACAGAAATTGGAATAGGAGGGTTTTAAATGTAGATAGAGAACTTTTATGTTTTTCTTCACAGATAGCAAATTAAATAAAATAATTTCTGACAATAGCTTTGCTACCACGTACGAAACTATTTCAAATGCTTAATTTGTAGTAATAACAGTTATTAAAAAAAATCAAATAATACCAATTATTTTCCCATATTGATAATGAAATGAGAAAACATCACACGTCTGTCAAGTAAGGTAGATATAGCTTCCTCACCATTTTCAATGGCTACACAATTACCTCTATAATTTTTCGTATGAGAGTAAAATACTAATACTAATTCGTATAAGACGTGTTCAAAATATATTAATCCATCAACGTTTGCAGTTTGATATAAGCGAGTTTGGTTCATCAACGAATACAAAGACATGGAATAGTTTCACATTTGCAAATAGCGTATTTGACTTAATTATTCTTGTTAAGAAAAAAAAAATAACGAACTTAAACAATTCTCAAGATATTATTATTAGTACCCATTGAACAATTATGTATAACTGACAGGTATGTTTACACTCGTAAAATGGATGGAACAAAACCTCATTGAAAAAAAAAATATTGTACAGTGTTAAAAAAACCGACATTTTCCATCTCTAAGAACAAAACTAATTTAAGGAGGAATTTAAGAAGATAAGTGAAATCTTTTTTTTATCCCCTCCCTCGCCTTTTAGGCTATCCGGGTTTTTTCTCGGCCAGGGGTTGAGGGCGTGGAAATAATTGCCTGAGTTAAAAGATCCCTCGGCACCGGATCGCGAACTCATAATTATTTTGTTGTCTGTGACTAAGTTATCAGTTTGCCGGGCAACGGTGGTGCCGTGCACACGCTTTAGCCTATTCGGCCACCCCACCCCGCCCCCCACTAGATAAGTGAAACCTGCAAATTACCTGAAAAAAAAGAATACATACTGTAAATGAAGAAGAAAAATCCATAGATTATATTTTTAGATGCTTACACGCTTCCCCTTTAACAATGACTAATTAAACAAGCTATAAAATATGATCCCTAACTACTTAGAAGTTTAAGAGTAAAATTGAGACTACAATGACCTGCTTGAATATTTAAAAAAAAAAAACACTATTACAAATAAGGCGTTATTTTTCTAAAATTCTGATCAAAAATAGATTTTAACCAACAACTTAAAATTAAATTTACAGGTACGTTTTGTAAAAATATAGGAGTATATAATATAATTCAAAATATTAAAATTCATATGTTTAAAAAAAAAAATCTGCGTTCTTGTTATCATAAGACGTATTTGCAAAAAAAAAAACAACTCTGTCTTTCTGTGGCTCCGGTAAAATCCGGTGAAATAAACATACAATAAAATTTTGCTAGTGACTCAAAATGACTATATACTTAGCAGTCTATTACCCATATATTACACAGCTCCCCCTAATTCCTAATTACCATGATCCCATTCAGTAATGAACTTCGGCTCTAGGGTTGGAACCCCATGCGAAAGAAAAGGTCAGGGGTAAGAGATGATATCGAAGGGTACCCCTACCACAACCCAACCGCCTCAATTGTCAACGATAAGGTCAGGAATCAAGTAGCAAGTACTAGGGGAAGGGGGGAGGGATTATATTAGTGAGAAAAAAAAACACGGCAGCGGCGCTCAATAAAAAAAAAAATTATTCATACCGCTATAAATATTTATTGATGGTATTTGAAAAGGTTGTGCACCATTTTGTATATCCATGGAAATAAAATGAAAACAAAAAGCTCATATTTATTCAATACGGTTGCCTCAAAGTCTTTTTTGTTAGATATTTCCTCCCCAATCTGTTTTGAGTTACAATATGGCACGTAATGAAAAAAAAAAAAAAAGAGAAGAATCATTGGATAATGGTATGTAAATTTTAAGTAAACATGTAACCTCGCTAACAACCAAATTCCTCAAATAGATTAAATTTCATGTCTTGGACTGACATTCGGCAAAAGAATGACCAAGGCCCATTTATCAATATCAATGATTATTTACGACTATCTAATCAACTTTCATAATTAACAACAAAAGAAAATTAATGAAAAGATTGTTAGATTATAATCCAACCACACAATTTTCCGTCTCGAAGATGCGAGAAAAGAATTTATTCTTTAAGGGCGGGAAAGATCAAGTGGGCTAAGGTGAGTGCCAATAATCGTATAATCTAAATAGTTCTGGAGCCCGTGCCAAAAAAGGTGCCATATTTCAAGCAAGTTATTCTACATAGTTTCGGAGTGTAATCTTTAAGTTATAATTGCTCTAGTCCTTGAATGGTTGAAGATAATATAGTAAAGTAATGTATATTCTTAAAGAAAATTTAATATTTAACAACTTTCTTCCATATGACATTTTCGTAAAATGAAAAGATAAAGAGTTAGCGGGTCAAATATTGATAAAAATGCGATGCGAAAATTTATTTTCAAAATTATTGAATACGAGAATGGGAACTAGAGAATATAAAAAAAAAAAAAATAATGTAACCATTTCTATTGCAAATTTTGTCATAATTCCACATATCACACTATTTAGATTGAACGCATTGTTTCATTTCACTCATATGAGGGAAAAAAGTAAAGTTTTTGAATCGTAAATTCAATTTTCCGACTTGAAATCTACTGCTAAGGGGTAACTGACTATTATTTCATATCTTAGGACTATAAATTGAAACGGTTGGTAGCTTTATATATCTATAAGCTCTCTCTCTCTCTCTCTCTATATATATATATATATATATATATATTACAACCTATGTAGGTCATCTTCCATCTTCTCATAGTCGCCATTTTGTATTCCAGCGGCTATATGCTGGCAGACGTGCATTTTTCTCATCAGGCCTGTGGATATGGTTAATTTATAAGGACAAACCTTAGTATGAAATATGACAACTTTTTTGCGACGGGCTTCAGGAAAAGGCGAGGAAGGGGAAGGCAAAACAAAAAAAAAAAGGCATTAATTTATTCTTTACCTCCATTTAGGACATACGGTTGTCTGGTTGAAATTTTCCCCAATTATATCTTAACATTGAACTCTTTAGAGGTTTCTACTCATTTACATTAACTTATTTGAATGCTTTTATTGGAGGAAGTTAGTCAACTGTTCTACGTTCGTAGTTAATAAATAATCGGGAAACAGTCATTTTAAGATTTTTATTGATGCCGGTGTTTGAACCCAAGCTCGTGTGTCATCATCAAGGCATGTCTCCAGTACTGAAGGTATTCAAATACTTAACAGTTAAAAACCTTCAGTACTGGAGACATACCCATTTGATGGCCCACATGCTAGAAACGTTGAAATTGAAACGTCGGCAACAATAAAAATCTTAAAATGACTGCTTTCTTATTATTTATCAACTATGCGATCCTTAATGGTTTGCAAAAACGAATCTCAAACAGAAATAAAGAATATATAAGCAAATCGTTATGAAATACTTAAAAAAATAGCATTAAAAATGACAAAGCCAGTGAATAATCGTCGAGGATTTTACAAATGGTCTGACGTAAGATAAAAAAAAAAGAGCAAGATAAGCCAGAAAGAGACAGAACAAGCAACAAGTTGGTAAATAAAGACTTCAAAACAAACTATATTAGATAAATATAGAATTGGATATTGGCCAGAATATTATCGAACTTCCTTCTTCGTGCACCCGGAACACACCCCTCTATTTGGAGATCATCCGTGAGAGCTTTGCAAATGAGATTATTATAATAAACTGGACACGAAACATAACCTAACTTAGGGCTAGGTGCAATGACCACCGCGAGGATATCCTACCCGCCTCTTCAGAAATATAATTAGTTATGTCATCGATATATATATATGTATGTATATGTGTATCTCGAGATTCAGCAATAAATAAACGACTACGTTTATTATTATTTATATTTATTTTGGCTCTTGTCCAACAGACAGATTGTTATAATACTCAATAAAGAAATTAAAAAAAAAAAAAAATTGATTTTGGCAAGGTTTATAATATTAATATCTAGTTTGCTAATACTAAATTTAGTTATAATAGGATTATTGACGTAACTTGTGACAAATGCTTAATACATTACGGTGCAGTTGGCATGAAATTTGAGTGAACGACCCCTCATGCTATCCTGCCAAAGTATTATTACAATACCAATTTAAATCCAAATCTTGAACTTCACTTATTTAATCCTTAAGGGTCCTGAAATAAGTCTATTTTTCTTTTGTTCCAACACTGTTCCAAAACAATAAATATATAGTTAGTTAAAAAAAAAAAAAAAATGCTTCCAACCCAGTTCACAATGATGACCTGATAGTCTTTGGCCATCACGGAAATAATGTCCAGTTAAACGTGCGGGTTCTGAGAGATCAACTAAGAAAAATTAATATGGAGAAAAATGTGTTAAAGACACAAATTATTAGTTCATTAGACTGGATGGAACACGGATAGAACAAGTACCTAGAAGTTCCAACACCTACGAGTCCACCTGATGGAGAATAACTGGGTGGATGAAGATGTAAGAGAGAGGATTAAGGCAGCCGGAAGGAGCGTTAATGCGATTAGGAAATGGTTTTTAGGAAAGAAAGAGGTTCCCAAAACCGCAAAAATAACAATTTTCAAAAACACTTTTCTACCAATCCTGAGATACTTGAGCGAGTCTTGGTAAACATAAGAGCCAACTCCAATCACTATTCGATCCAACCTGATCTACAAGATTCAAGAAGAAGAAAAATAGAATAGCACCAGCTAAGATGATTCAGAAGCATCTCTCGAATGCTAGAATAGCAAGGCTCACTTATGAGACACAGTTGAGAAGTAGTAGGCCTAGGAAGACCAGAGAGAGCGGAATAAGGGAATCCTTTGACCGAAGAAGTACAGATTAGACAAAAAGAAAAAAATTGACACAAGATAGAGACTTATGGATCAGGCTTTATAAATGGAAGCCTTACACTGCTTAGCGGTAGACGAGGATGGATTAAGCAAAAAATTCTCTTTCAACTTCATCTAGTTTTTCGTAATTAGCCAAACGGGTTACTTTAATCTTTTGTCAAACGCCTTCTGGATTCCTACCGTATCTTTTCTTACATCTCATTCCACTAATAACAAAAGCAGTTAACAGAAGATAAAAACCATATAACCTTCTCTACACATTTAAGACATTAACACCAGCTTCAACAGACACCAGACCGAGTTCAAATCGAGCGTGTTCATTTTTATGTTCATATTTAACATATGAACACCCATAATCTAAATAGTTAAAGTGTGTTCTACTTATTATTTATTTTAGTGTTTAGAAATTAGGTTCCAAATAATGTAATTCTATTATTCTGATCTTTTTAAGACAAGTTGCAAAAATATATTAATAATTTTATCAAAACTGAACCTTATAAAAAAAACAATACACACACTAGTAAAATAACCTTATGTTTTTATAACTTCAAATATTAATCTGCACCAGTCAAATAAAACGGTATACCACGTTATTTTTAATCGATAGCATAATTATAACGGGTAAAATATAATCAGTGTCTTTTCTACAATTATTCCTCATAACTCATGTTAAATAACTGCTTTGGATTCATCGGTTTTCTGAGCCCCTTTGCGGTTCGGCCCTTTCAATCCCTCTCAAAACGTTCTTTGACGAATCCCTCAAACAATAGCGACGCAAAAATAGCCGAAGATGAAAGAAGGGTGCGGATGAAACCACAAGACAACAACCACCAAGCATTGTAAGTCTATAAAAGAAAACAGAACATTTCCCCGGCTTAATTCTCTTCCATTGTATTTAAAATGTATGATTGTAAACATGGAGCCATAATACTCAAAGCCCTAGATTGTGGTAGATTGTATTGTTTTTCTTCAATAAAAAATATAAATTCTCTTCCACAACCTCAATCTATTCTGAAACAAAAGATTTCAAAATAATTTAAGTTCTATTACATAATTTCTAACTTAGTTCTTGGCTTTTGATGCGCACCTCCTCTCCAATATACCTTTAACAACAATTATTTTTATTGAAAAGGCTGTTCTTTAAATTAAACAATAAAATGAATTCACTGGGATAGTGATTTTGTTACATACATCAATATATATCATCAATATTTTGTCACCCTCGTAACCCAGAATAAAATGAACGGTATTTCGCACAAGGAAACCAACCACAAAAAATATTCATAAATAAATTGGTGGTATATTTGAGAGGGATAAATCGTCACTATTCTCAATAGAAAAGAACATATCTTGGTTCAAGTACCTTTAATAGAAAATCTACTTAAGTTGGAAAAAGGAATAAAATGAAATATCCATAATAAATACCTTTTATTAATTACAAAACAATACACAGTCATATTTTGGGCATATTCATATAGATAATAAAATTAGATTCCCGAAAAAAAAAAACTAAAATACACTTATTTGATTGTTAGGTTATAATGGGAAAAATTCCAACCACACAACCTTACGTAAGATGCAAGAAAAGAATTTATTCTTTAAGGGGCGCACAGTTGTCAAGACCAAAAGTCGGTATTTTGTTCTTCCAAGCAAAACACGTTTATATTTCCTTCATATGAACTTAGACAAAAGAATTTGTAAAGATTTAAGTACCTAATGGGCCAAAAAAAGATAATAAAAATTGTAGATATTTTCCAAACTAATGAAAATTTTAAATTATTTTTGTGCTATTTCATTGAAAATTTAGTTCTGAGAAGAATATATTCTATTAATCTTTTGCAAAAACTCCTTCTGAAGAAAGCTATAATGGAAAATAACGTGTAAATTTACGATTTTAAAATTGCAATGCATTTTAAGGAGGGACGGGTTATAGAATATTACTTATGCCATTTTGTTCATAGTTTTATTTGCAACAAAATGACATAAGTCACATTCCATAACCCGTTTCCCCATAAAAGATGCAATTTTAAAATCGTAAATTTCTACATTTTTTTTTAGTTATTTTTCATCGTAGCGTTCTTCAGAGGGGGTTTCCGCAAAAAAAAAGAGAATAGAATATTTTCTTCTCAGAATTAAATTTTCTATGAGATGCCATAAAAAAAAAAAAAAAAAAATGGAAATTTTCATTAATTTGAAAAATACGCAAAAATGTTTTTTTGCCCCATTAGATATTTAAATCCTCTTTAAAAACTCTTATGTCAAAGTTCATATGAAGGAAATAAAAAAAGTTTGACTGGAAGAACAAAATTCCAACTTTTAGAAATTTTGATCACTGTGGGGCGGTTCGAGGGGGCTTTGAAATCTGCAATCTTTTGGCTTGTACAAACATTTTAAGGTTGACAAAACACGAAAATATGAATGAAAAGTTAGTGTTGTTTTTTTTACGGAGAACCCACATCCCTTTAAGGTCCGTCTTATTTCTAATAAAAAATTAAAATTAATGAGGATTTGAAATGGATTTCAAGAAAGTTGAAAGTTTATAAAGAAAAAGAAAACAAATGCTGACAATAATTAGATAATATCAATCTACCAAATTTATAAATTAAAACAACAAACGGAAATGCATCAAGGGATGTGGTGAACAAAGAGCATATTTTGCAGATTGGCTGAGCTATTTACCCACAGTAAATATTAGAAGGCTGAAATCTGAGATGGCAGTTAGAGCACACCAAAGTGGTCTTTCTTTTCTCGCAGCTTATTTCATGCGAATTTTCTTGAGTAAACTTCCTTTTATTATATTTCTTCTCCCACTTCTACCCCTTACCCACCTAATAAAAAGGAATGCAAACATCTTATTGATATTATGATTCTGAGAATTATAAAAGTTTTTTTGTGTCGGTGAAGAAGAATTTGAATTTTCATTATCTTTCTTATGATATTTATTATGAATTTTAGCTTCAGCAGAAATTTTTCAATTTACAGTGAAAAGCAATTAAAAAAAAATGTTTTTTTTTTTGTTACAATTATTGTTGAAAAACTCTTTCTAAACCTTTATATATCACTAGTTAGCCCGTGTAAATAATTGTCATAGTGTTCTGATCAGCGAACTTCTTCTTTTGACGACAGTTGTAATCTATCAAGAAAAAGAATAATTTTAAAATTTCTTTTACGTTTTAAACTAACGTGTTTACAAATTACACAATAAGTTGTATCATTGCTAATAATAACCAGTTTAAGCGTTGCCCAAAATCGATCTTGGTCTTGCAAAGTGCAAGACCAAGACCAAGGCCGCCTAACTATTGCAAGACCAAGACCAGCAGTGGTAGAGAAATCGATTTTTAAAATAAAAATTAAGGCGAAATAGTTACTAATACTCGACAATTTTAGTTACTATATGTTAATAATTTGTATAACCAATATACTTTAGCATTTAAATCCTCTAATTTTTCATTCAGGCTTAGTTAGGTCTCTTCTATATAAAAAATTACAGTAATATCTCTATAGCAATAAGCTAATAAGTGACTGCAAGACTGTTACGAGACTCCTGCGCAGGACCAAGACTCGTCTCGGTCTCGCATTTGGGTAACACTAGTCAGATTTCGATGATATTTATTTCTTTTTTCCAGGGAATTTAGTAACGCTTTTAAATAATCATGGGTTTAAAGAACCATAAAATAGGCAGTTTTTAAGTTATTCCAAAACAAATTTTCTTAAATTTTTCCTGAAACATTTGAAGGATAGGACTATTTTCCCCTCTTGAAGTAGAAAAACTTTCAGATGATGGTTCATTAATTCGATTTGATGAAGAATTTGGCGTGCTAACCAAAAAAAAAATTGAACGAATCATTATTATCAATGAACTTTTTACCCAGATATCTATTTTATTACATAATATATAATAAAATACGATTTATTTTGTTTTTTCTGTAGCCTCTACCCTACAGGGTCATTGGTAACACCATTAAATTAAATTCTATGATACAGTTTCGCGTTTTTTAGGAATTATCGTTTTTGCTGAAAACACGGGTAGTTTTAGGCGCCAGGATATCGAATCACCTTTTTTTTAAATAAATAT
This sequence comes from Nezara viridula, assembly GCA_928085145.1. Lineage (NCBI taxonomy): Eukaryota > Metazoa > Arthropoda > Insecta > Hemiptera > Pentatomidae > Nezara > Nezara viridula. Next base: position 110,522,443 of record OV725079.1, on the reverse strand, counting down.
TTTTTTTAGTAAATATTTAAAAATAAATTAAATACTTTTTTTTATTAAAAGTCTTATTTTACTGAAGCTTAATCTGAAATTCGGAGAAATCTAAATTTATGTGATTCTACAGCTGATAATTTTTTTATATGTTCTGAAGAAAAAAAACTACTATATATATCATTATTTTTCTAATATCAAAATTCCTCTCAGTCTTAAAGATGTCTACCGAACAAGAGTTCCCTATCAACAGTAGACCTGTTACTAAGCGAATCATAAACGAAAAATGTTGGAATATTTTGAATACAACAATATAACTGTATAATAATTAACTTTAAATATCTGAACCAAAATATCGCATAAAAGAAATAAAAATAAAAAACCATGATATGTCTTTCAAAAAATCCGTTTTAATATAGTTAAAATATTCCTCGAAAAAATATTTCTATAACCCCGGCGTGAATGAATGGGGTTTGAAAAAAGCCTGACTCACCTAGACAATAAAAATTCACTACGGTGGCCCAGCCATACATCAAGTTGCCTTAGTCAATGATAGTACGACCTTGACCTTCAGGAAAACTGAATGGTCTTGTTACTGCCTGGCTACAGCCTCACCCTTTGGCCTACCTATGTCTATCTATAGTCGTCTTCTCCATGACATGCTAACTACTGTAATCTATATATTTATGAAATAACAAACAGTTATTAATAAATCCATTAATTATAAATCAATAAAAATAAATAAAAATCTAAATTCATTTTTTTCTAACTTTTCACTGACTTGCTAAATTACAAAACATAGGCAGAACATAATTTGTACGAATGACCAATTACTATGACATTAATCGACATAGTAATATTTAGAATCCTGAATTGAATATTTTTTCTATTCTCTATACTATTAACTATCCTCTGTTATGAACTCTTATTTCTCCTTAAGTTAATTAACACATTCAAATTTTTTATATTATAGATCAATATAAACAAAATGGTTAGTTGTTTCAAATGGAAAAAAATAAAGATACTTTAGAAGAAGCTAATATTGAAAATTAGCCATTTTAGCCCTGTTACAGAACAACCCTGTGAGAATTAAACATAATATTAAAAACATCTTAATTTTGCACAGATATAATGAATTTAATCAAAATCGTAGAAGCCATTTTTGAGATAACAGTTGATATTAAGTTCCACTTCCGGTAAGCCGATTTTGACGAAAAGGTTGCTGTATATAAACAAACCTAAAATATGCAATTTCATTTTCATACGACACTTCGTTTTTGAGCTAGACATGTCACATACATACAGAAACACGCACAATCAGACCATTTTGCGAGACTGGGTTATTTGGACAGGGAGACCTCAAAACATGTATTTCCGTTGAAAACTCAGATTCGAAAATTTTCACGATCGCGATACTGTCCCTTACTATATATTTCATATATAGGTAAGTGAAAGTAAAAAGAAAATCAGTTGAGAAACAGAAAAAAAGGAATTGAACTGTTTTGTCTTACCCTGTCTATACAATGTTTATTATTATTAACATAAATATATAAATTTGTCATCTTGAAATTTGCTACCTCCTAAATAATTTTTGTTATAAGCCAATCTGTACTCCTTTCAGACTGGAGTCACGTCGGAATGTTTCTTGGCCACCCTTTTAAAAGTCGAAGGAGTGGAATTAAGTATTTGGGCTAATGGGTTCATGTTATAAGTCAGTCCCTGGTGGTAGATTTTATAGTATTTTGTTGCAGTATCTAAAACCGTATGGATGGTCAAGTTTGGATGTGACGTCCTTCAAGACGTCACAAAGGAAGGTGTGTCTGGAATTGTTTGCAAACTTTTGATTGAAAATTTAATGTAATTTTGTAAGTTAAGGATCATTTGGAGTGTTTGTCAAGTAACCTAAATAATAGTCCATGTCATTTGTTTAGTTGTTTTCTTTTCATTGTATTGTGAGTTCTCCATCTCAGTTTCTTGTACAAGTTAAGTTCCAAATAACGCACTTCTTTTCATAGAATAGAAACATCACTGAAGAAAACTACAATTTCAATCAAGCAAAATCACCTCTAAAATTACAATTTACAGTGATCAAACAATTTGCTACTGTTTTTAGTATGATTTAGTATAAAAACAATGAATAAACATCTCGTTTCACTTATTTTTACTTTCTACCTGGTAGCCCAATTTAAAAAGGTTTATAAAGGTTCTGTATAGTAAGAGATACGATAATTGAGTTTTTGTGAGAGGTAAGTAGTGCAGTATCGTCGGACAGTAAAGTATGGACGTGCTCTGATAAGTTAGCTGTCAAATGTTGAAAAGTAATGGTCCAGTACACTGCCTTGTAGAACTCCTGCCCCAACACGTTTCAAGTTGGATAATTAGTTGCCTGCATTAAGTGACTCTGTCAAAAAAGAAAGTAAGGAAGTATCAGTATATGAAATCTATATATTTATGACTAATGCTAAAGAGTAAAAACTAAAAAGATTCATTCAAATAAGTCCTTATTATGATCTGATTTAATGTTAAGATTTTATCTAACTTGACTAGGAGATAATTCAGACGGATTTTAAAGAGTAAGTATTATTGGAAGTTTGGAAAGTTATTAAGAGAAAAATTCGGGATTTCAAAATACCCGAAAATGAGATATCCATCAAATTTTATCGTCAATAAGAAAAAAAGTCTCTGAGTTTATAGTCATAAGAATATGCAAAAGACCTTCTTGAAGAACTTTGAGAAGAACGTGATTGCAGAGAAAGATATTCTCAAATTTCTTTTTTAACACAGAATTTCTTTCTTGTAATTAAATAGGACACTAAATAAATATTGTTTGTACTAAAATATTATGAACAGTGAAACAAATATTTACAATTTAATTTATAGGTGCTGTGTGTTCTTAACCCTTCCCTGATATGAGATAATAATTTCTAATTATTTTATAAGGGATTTTTAATTTATTTTTTGCTATGGCTTTGATTTTTCTTTTCAATAAATAACACAATTGTAAAGTAGTCATAAATAGTATTGAATATTTTCACTCCCAACGCCAGAAGCACGGAGTTTTCAAATAAAATGGTATATATATAAGGCTAAAACACAAATATAGACACAGATATAGATACAGATATAGATACAGATATATATATAGATATATAATAATAGGAAGGATATAGGAGAGGCGAGGTACTTGTTGAGCTCCGCCCAGTCTCCTATCGACCGCTGAGCCACGCCTTCCACAGTCCACGTCTCTGCTTCCTCTTTCCCATTTCCGGATTCATTTACTTCACTTCAGCCTCCGGCAGGGCTACCAACCTTCACGTCAAATCGACAGGCTTGATTAAATAGACTCCAGAAGGCCATTTACCTCCCTCCGAAGAGGAAGGCATCGACCACTTAAGGCATCCTATTTTTGGCTTCAAGAGAATACTCCCATAACTCTTTAAGTTACTGAACTCCCAATCGTTTAAGCAGACTGAAATAACAAGTAATATCTCGTTGTATAACGACTCTTTACAATAAATTGTACAACTTCTACAATAAATAGAAAAACGTTCTAAATCCATTTCAAAATACTTAATTATATATATATACCTATAGGTTTTCTTCATATTCGAAGCTCCAACAACTTAATTATTTAACACTGTACGAGTATTGCTGCACTTTGATCAATGGTCTAAGTTCTCATACTCACGCTACAGATGGAATTCCATGAATGACCGTGTATTTGTCAATTCAGGGTAACTTCATATATTTGACGACTTCCTAAAATTCCAAACTGGTCCTTATCGGTTTACACCAGGGCCCTGAGTAGCTTCAATTACATCTTTATCGTTCGCTACGCCCGCTCAAAAGGGGAATCATACCATCAATACAACGGTGGTTCGGCCACTCTCGTGATCTGTCGAACACATTCGGCAATCTCGAGATTCCATTTAGAGCGCGATTATGAGATCTTGAGTCATCTATCAAAGTGGAGGAACACTTGTGCAGTAGTATCATATATTGCTTCTTAACTAAAGCCTTATTAATCGAAAACCTTCGTAAATTCTTAAGCCTTTATTACAAGTCAAATTATTAATAATTATTTGAAGATTAGGTCATAAATAGGTACCAATCCTTACAGTAATAAATTGGCCCATTCCAATATAAACGCATCAGTTTCAAAAATCACTTCACATAAATTATTTTATAATCCTCCAAACCGAATAAACAAAAATTCCACCGGATATAAATGGATACAGCTTCGTTTCTGTGAGGTTAAAAATTGTTATTCCTTACTTGCTACATGCAAAATTCTCTGCATAATAATAACTATACCCTCCAATTTATTATAATCTCAGTTTGATTACCGGCTCAGTTCCATCTTGTTACAGAGAAGTACATAATTTTTTGTAATTTTTGGAATCATTTCAAAAGAAAGTAGTTCGCCTGAGAGACGGGTGTTAACATTAACGTAGTCAATTCTATTCGTCCAGCAGACATGTATAACCAGTAATGTCTCTTTTTATTATGTATTGAGAGGTATTGTTTGTTGAATTTGTTTATTTATTTATTTTGTATTTGTATCAATACCTGTTCAATCCTGTTTCTTTACTATTCATTCACACCTTACCGATTGCTATGAAAGATAACCTCATTAATAATGATCACTTCCGTTCCGTCATTGTAAAGTTTACCGGCTCTATCATAGTTTATTTGTGTGTGTATATGCCCGCGCGCATTAAGGGTGTGTGTTTCACCAATGTTTTAAGCAATAACAAAGAATATTAAAACTACGTTATCCCTCATTTAGTAAAATGATTTTTTTTTTTTTTCATTCTATTATAAAGGTTTCAATTGCCAAGATAAAATATCTTTTAAACTTTTTTATAAACTTAGATGAAAGACATTACTTATCAGGAGTAAATAAAATTAATTTTATTAAAATTATATTGAAATTTCGGGGACAATTACTGTATCTTAACAATACTGTAATGAGGAGTGAGCGACATAGATTGTGTAGTCTCCATAATTTTAATGTAATTGAGGATGTATTCCAAAACGTCACTTTTTCCTATTTCACAAGAAAATAAAGAAAATGAAGTATTTTTTAAAATAAACTCCTTTAGGGAGGAGTTGGTCCGGAGTGGGAGTCATAAATAGACTAAATAGTGGCAAAACTATTTTATTAAAAGCCAACGTTTCGACCCGACTTTGCAGGTCTTCTTCAAGGCCAAGATACAACGGACAAGATACAAGTTTGTTTTTCTATGGACTATACAATAATTTTCTTTTCATAAGTAATGTCCTATGTGAAAAATGTATTTATATATTGTTATGTCTATTTTTCATATTATATCCTTTTTCCTTTTCTTTCAATCTCTCCTGTAGATCTGTAGAAGTATATTCACATTTGCATATATTATATATTACACTACAACAATTGTTACCATCTATTTACTTCAGTTTAGGATCTTGTTACTTAGCTTACTCTGTTTTTTTAGTGTACTTACTGTTTATAATTTTAATAAGCTTATTCACATTGGTTATAATCTTTTGTCTAAATATTATATAACTTCCACAAATCTCTATATTTTTTTGTATCTTGTCCGTTCTAGTCCTGAAGAAAACGTGAGGTTATAATAAAATAGTTTTGCCACTATTTAGCCTATTTATAACCGCCTCCCCGGAGCATCCCCTTCCTTTATAATGCAACGTTCAACTATTAAATATTCAATAAAGTATTTTAAGAAAAAAAAAACAATAGATTTTAATGAACTGAGATAAACTTACTGAAATAGTGAAGATTGGGACAGTTTAATCAAAGAATAAGTTTTGAGTAAGGAGTAAAATATATAACACTCTTCTGATACATAAACCAAAGTATAATAAATATATATAATCAGACAAATAAACCAAAAATTATTAACTTCTAAGTTGTTTTGTCACTGCTAAGTTTATTTAGATAATATATATATCACTAACAAGGACGTTTGATGTATTCAATATTCTTTATTATTTATGTATAAATTGTAGAGGCATTTATGTATAAACACTTAGCGGACGGTTTTATACCGGGCCAATAAAATCTATTTTTTTTTTTTTTTTAACTAAAATAAAGCAAACTACCTACAAAATTCGTCGAGGCACACTCATAAAAAATTAATAATAAAAAGAAACATTTATCTATTACTTGTAGTATCAGCTACAACGAATAGAATCTACGTTTATTATAAATTATTTGTATTAAAAAAAAAAACAAAGTTAGCAATTGTACTACTTCAATGATATTGATTGTAGCGCCCTTACTCAATCTCCGCTGGCTTTCAATGCCAGTGAAATGGTTGAGGAAGAAGCGCAGGGATCTCCTGAAGCCTTGCTTTCCCTCCACGTGTGGGGGGATAAGTATGGTTCGGAGTTCCCATGGCTGACTGTAAATAGTGTAAATAGGTATGCCTGCATATAAGATGTTTAATTTCATTACTTTTTTTTTTTTTAAGATAATTTTAATTCTATTTTATTCATTTATTTTCATTCCATTATTACTATTATTTATATTTTCTTTCTTCACTATGATATTTTATTTTGTTCTTTTGTAGATTTATATTATTTGAAGTTAGCTTTTTTTTTTTTTTTATTTATTTGTAAATATGGTGTGAATGTGCTCTCAGAACTCTATTATAAATGTCCTTTATTGAGACAGATTGTAATATTTATCAATAAAAAAATAAAATATAAAAAAAAATTATATTGAATTTCTAAAGATTGTAAAGACAGTTTTCACCTAATTTAACCTCACCACACTTGACAGGATCAAAGCGATTGGTGTCATCAAGGATCTAATTATAACAGGCCCTTGGTAACTTACCCCTAACAGAGTGGCTCATAATAGACAGTTGAGCAGGGCTTATAGACAATCTGGGAAACATCAATTTCTTCTTAAATAATTAAAAGTATTGCTCAATAAATAATATAAATAATTCCGCAAATATAGAATTTAATTAGGAAACCATCTAAGTTTGTTATACTTCGATACTTACATTTCTATAACTGTAAAATTAGTTTTAAAGACAATAATTTTATTTTGTTTTCATTTATCATGAATATTATAAAATTATTCAAGGCTTAATTTTATAATTGTCAAAAAAAGAGAATATCAAATATTTAATCATTTTAAAATAGTTTAATTACCTATAAATATATTCAGTACCAGGCAGCATTTTCATTTCATACACACCTGAAAAAGAAAAAAAAAATATCGTAAATAAAATATATCAAGAAATAATATTTAATCATGGTTTATAAAACTTGATAACTGTATAATAAAAATACAGTCTTAGATAAACTATGACATCAGAAATGGAATATATCGAACTTTTAAATGTCGCTTGAATAAAAATAAATCAAAACGACACAAAAATTTAGAAAATATTTTTTTTTTTAACTCCGTCTCAAAATTTGAGATTTCACGTTTCAGGATACGTAGAATTCGAAAAACGAATACAGATTTTTTTGTCGGTCCGCCGTTCGCCCATTTTCTCCGAAACTACTGGACAGATTTTTTTCAAATTTGGATATAAAATCAGAGGTCACCCGAGGGTAATCCTCCTTCATCGACATTACCATCCGCCTTTTACTTTCAATATTGCGGCCGAAAAACCTGCGTTGTTATAGACTGTAGGGTCTAAACGAATGTACCGATTTCAATGAATCTTCGCTAAAGTCATTATCTCGACGCCCTTTAAATTTGTCTATATAACATAGTTCAACGAAAAGGAGCTGGAAAAAAAGTTACAAGAGATGGTAAAATTAAATTCCGAATAACTCAAAAAGTTTACATTTTTTCGTGGATATTGTATGGTTATTTAAATGTTTACGGAATCTCGTAAAAAAATCCCAGGAATTTCATTCAAGATGTTTTTATTGGATTAGCCGTTTCGAACCCAACAGTTCTTGTCCCGACTTTCGAAAGATAGCCCAAAGGATGAACCACGTGTTTGGATCGAAACGTCGGCTAACTCAATAAAAATATCTTGAGTGATATTTCTGATAATTTTGTTTCATCCGTATAATTGATCAGTCGACTGCTTACCCATCTCTAATAAAAGCGTTTTATCTCTAAAGGATAACCGACCTGTTTTATAAAAAAACAAAAAAAAAACATTAAAACAATAACAGTAAATGTAGAACATTCATTCATAAAAATAAATAAATAGAATTTTAGTTCTTTTGTTTACTTAATTATTAATAATCATTAATTATTAACTATTATTTACTTCGTTTACTTGTTTAATTATTAGATATTAAAAATATATTTTTTTTATTCTTCACATGAAAACCAATAAACCTATTGGTCATATTAATTAATCATAAATATGAATTAATGAATTTACTGAAAACAAATAAGATTTTTTTCTTTTTTACGTTTCTTTAGATTGTGCCCAATCCCATTCCAAATCAAGAAAAGATCAATGTGAGACACAAACGTGCAGGTCATCTCCTCTGAAGTAATGCAAGACGATCTAAGGGAACTGACCTGGATTCTAGATTGGAAAAATCCTCCTTCCCCCTTGAAAGGGGTCGGTATCCGACAGATGAAAAGAAATAGATGTAAAGTGGGTAGAGGCACAGATAGTAGCAAAGGCAAAACTTTTCTTTAATACCATGTCTAAAGTAATAAAACATAAATTTATCTTTATACCGAAACCGTTCAACTCGAAAACTACCATTATATAAACGTAACTGAAATCAATAGCAGTGTTTGTAGAACACACATATGTATCAAACTGTAACTCAAAAGATTTGAGTTAACATCACAACGTTGAAATAAATATAATCATTAAATTAGACTTTTTAATTTAAACATGATATTTTCTGCCCTTGATTAAACATCGCTGTTTAATGTGCAGGCAGAGAGGAAAAAAAAATTATAAACAGCTTCCTTCTTTGTGATGAGAGTAAATATGCTATACTTAAATAAACAGTTAACATTTATATAAATATTTATTTGTAGTTTTCAAAAAGTATCAATTTAGATTTTAGGTAATTAAGTTGTCTATTAGCATAGGCAGAGAAAAAAAAAACGGTACTCATATAATGGGTAAAACTTTAACACCATTACTGTTAAACGACCGAATATAATATTTAAAAATAAATTTATATGTATGTTTGAACAGTTGCAGGATTTTTTTTTTTTTTTTTTTAATTTTTATGGATAAACTTGAATATATCTGAAGATAACAGTTCGATATATTACAATTTGTATACATTAAACCTGGGAGGAAGGGCGACCGCCTCCATAACATCGGTAAATTTATAGAACTTTTTCAGATAAAAATGAATAATGTTAAAAAATAGTTTTTAATTTCTTAGTTTGTACAAGCTAAATAAAAATAAAACATTTTCACAGTCTGACTAGTTATGTAAACATGTACATAAAAACATTTGCATAAAATATATTTATACTTGTACTTATTAAATATATGTTTTCCAACTTTACCATAGAAACTTTATGAGAAAACCACGTGAAAATGGAATTGTCCAGATGAAAGCTGAATTATTATCGCTGAATGTAAATGAAAATTTAAATAATAAGGAACCACTACATCCCGAACTCTTCAATCACACATCACAAACCTTGAAGAATCGGGTCGAAACTGGAGGATTAAAATAAATTATAAAAAACCCATCAAATCACCTTTACCCTTCGCCGTAAACCCATAACCTCCTGTCCTACAGTATCCTTTAATAATACACTACTTATCCCTGTTGAACAAATTCGATACCTTCGACTCCACTTGGATAAACGTCTAACTCGGAATCCTCATACCAGACTGAAACGACAAGAAACCGCTCGACGTTTCCGACTACTCCAATACTTAGTAGACAAACGCTCTAAGCTTCCAGTTAATTACAAAAGACTCATATACATATACAATAAGACCTATTTGGACTTACGGAGTTGAGCTTTGGGGCTCGACTAAGCTATCGAATTCCTCTCGTATCCAATCCATACAATCCAAAATCCTCAATGTTCCTTACTTTGATAATAAAATAATCCATAACGACCTTAATGCTCCTTTTGTTTCCGATTCGGCCCAATCCAGATACCTATCCTTCCATAATAAACTTCAGAACCATCCGAATCCCCTCGTTTCTAGCCATGCTTCCTCTTCTATCTCTGATAACCCTCCAAAGCGTCTGAAAAGAAGATGGCCACGAGATCTACAATTGTAAATAATTTTTTTTTTTTTAGAGTGCTACCAGCGGGTAGTTTCTCAACAAGTGATTTTATGTTATTATTTTCTGTAATCAAATTTACTGTTGTTTTTTACTGTTGTGTTATCAAATGTATTTTGTTTATTAATACAGTTGTAAATACCATAAATAAAAAAAACTAATAAGGAACATTTGCGTGATAGTTTATATAATAGTTACGTACCTACTTGGAGGCCTTAGTCTAGCTAGCTAGTCATAGTTTCTCAATCGGTTTTAGTTCACATATTTTATTTAATCATGTGGCTTATTTGTTATCAATTTTAAATTATTAAGGAGGAGAGTCGTCTTCCTCGTCCCGATGTCTCTAAGCTTATCGCAAACAATTTTTTGTACATCAAAATCAATTAGAGATGATTGATTTGGGTCACACTAAATATTTTTGATATACAATTGTCAAGAAATAATTAACTATTGTGTTATAATTTGCAATGTTTTTTATGAACTTGACTGTTGGGTAAATACGGTAAAATTGGGGATGGATAATCGAATTTCCAACGTATGATCTAAAGCGAAATATTTAAGATATTTCAGTGTCCCTCAACAAATCATGGGAATACCGTTAACACATTGCCTATAACAGAACCTTCCCGCCGTTATTTATACACATTAAAAAAGAATTTCTATGTGTTAATGACATGTTTAAGATGCGAATATAACAACTCTAAATAATAAGTTAGAATTGGTCATCAGCAGTATATATTTACGCAAAGAAAATGTATGAAGAAGAAATAATTAAAGTTTAAAGAAGTCAGCAGGGGATGTTTTACGGACGGGAAAAAATCCCATTAATATAATTAAAAAACAAAATCGCTAAAAGAAAACTATAGATTTTCAGGACTTAGACTGTGGAATCTATTTTACTTAATAAATTATAAAATGGTACAAACCAATCCGTTTTAGACTCACCAAAAAACTATCATTCCTAAATTGCCTCACTGTACACATAAATAAACTACTGCAAATACTAAGTATTGCGTTACAAAAAAAGTTAACTTATATCTATAAAAGAAAACCAACACCTGGATACCCTTGTGAATATCCTTGGGCCACATGCTCATCTGCTTCTAGGTACATCGCCTCCTTAAGACGATGGGTAGTCAATATCTCAAATATCATTTGAATCCAATATCACACTAAGTCCTACCAAAACATTTATGAAGTAATTAATAATAGTAAAACGTTTACCAGACTTTTTTTTCAATAGTAATAATTTTTATTTTACTGATAATTTTGTAATGGAATTTGAAATGTTTAATTTAACCCTATTTTTATTGTAAGATCAATTTTTTTCTTTAAATTTACAAATTTTAATTTTTATAAAAATCAAGAATGGATGAAATTCACCTTCTATTAACTTTATCTAATGTAAAGCATAGAGCCATAATACCAAATGCACTTGATTGTAGCAGGTTGTATTGTCATTATTATTCAAATAAATCAATTAACCTCTCCAATTAAACGTTCTAAATTCTCTGATTAAGCTAAAAGCTAAATATTTTAGTATTGTGTAGCTAATTTTGAACATAATCAGGGATCATCACTGAATCACAAATAAAAAAATAATAAAAAATAATTCTATTAGTCATCACCACCATTTTATACTCAAATTCCTGCACAGTTGAGTCTCAGTCTATAAAGTGAAGCGTTGTCGACATTCTAGATTTTTATTGCAAATGATAATGATGGGGTAAGCTCAACTGAAAAAACATGGTGTATGAAGGATGGGGGGATGAAATACCTAGCCACCACAAGCAACCTCAACACTAAATTTTAATCACAACTGAATAAGCTGATACATTTCGCTTCACCACAAATCATCAGATTCTAGTTTTCGTCATGTAAGTAACTATATTAATTACAAAAATATAATATCACAAACCTCAAAGACCCCTTTGTTTTTGTTTTTTCCGTTTATATTTTCATTTCACTTATCCTCATTTGAGGAATCTGCACAACTTTTATTTTGTATTCTTTATTTTAATTTAATAATTTAATTTAATTATTTTAATAATTTCATTTTTATCTTTGATTTTACTCATGATTAATACATCCGATTTCATATAGTCCACTCCTCATATCTGATATTCATCAGAACACTTGTATGTTGCAGATCATAGTCCAAGGTCTAGAAAAGACGTTACTAGTCGTTTAATGTGACGGGTATGAAAGATGTCAAACTATGACGACGTCATAATGAAAAATGTTCGAAAATTCCCAGCGAGGAAGAGTCAACCGGCGCAAAACTTCCCAAGAATATTTCCTCTTTCGATAATGGGTAAACTTCAAGGAAACCACAAAGGACTTCCTCAGCTCACCGGATGGTAATGTTTCAAGCAAGTCTGAAATATAAAACAAAGGGCATGAAGCAAAGTAGCTGGTGCTGCTACGAGGCTTGTACTAAGCAAACTGGGGAGGGGGTAAGGGCTACAGCTGACACCACTGCTGGGGAATTAATTAACGATAACTATACCAGCAGCTCGTCTCATTAGCCCCAAGGCTATGCCTGATGTCGAAGCAACTATAAGAGAAATGGTATGAGGAATATTTATACCTAACAACTGACTTAAAAAAGCAGAAGATAGGATTAACATCCATAACAGAAACTAGCAAGAATTACGAATTTCCCAAGAATCGGAAAAGTAAACAGTGATCGAAGGTAAAAGAATATCCTATAGGTAAAAGGATATACTTCTCCCTAAAAAACCTCTTAAGTTAAAGTTAATACATAATCTGTTAACATGTAATACAATTCAACCTCCAGAGATAACATTTACTTATATATAAGAGGATAATTACTTGGGAATAAAAAAAAAAGAAACTAACTGCCGTAAGGAATGAGAGACTTCAATATCCATAACCAATGAAATACTCCTTCGATTCTATGCGCTTTAACAGCTGCTTAATCCTCTCACATATTAACGTGTTCACATCAGGTGCATACATTTTGAGTTTTGGTAGAAAAACTTACGAAAACCGATATTTCTTCTGAAATAAGCATACAGTCAATATCGTTTAACTCCTCAGCCGTTGGACCTATATCAAAAAGTATAAAACTGATAAAATTTTATCTTCTTTAACTTTGTATATAATAATAATTTCGATAAATGGATTGATGGTTAGAGTCATGTCTAAAAAAAACAAGAAAAAATCGGAAATTTCGCTGTTGTTTGCATATGTCTCGAAACGCAATGGACAATTTCGTTCGGGGACATCAAATTCAGATTCAAAATTCCAAAAAACATGAAATACCAAAAAAGAAACCGACTATTTGAAATTTTTCCTACCTTCCGACAGGGCTAATTTGATGACTTTGCTGCTTTAGATTTAAAAATGCAACAGAGTACATCAGCCGTATGTTCTTCCGTTAAATGAACAGTAAAATTTCACTTCTTTAATTTAAATTTTCTTATATAAAGTAACGGCTTTCAGGCGACTGACCGGAGGAGAGGATTATCTATAATTTAAAATGGTTTCTAGCTATAATTTTTTTTTTTTTTTGCATTTTATTGTAGTACAGAGAGAGTATAGAATTTCGGTTACACAACGCCGAATTGCGTGAACAGTATCCGGGTAATATAATTGAGGTGATTTCATTCCGGCGAATCAAATGGGCCTGTAAAATTGTTGGGCTTAGTGACGATAGAATTCCTAAAATGTTAATATCTACTGTACCGAATGGTAAACGTCCGAGGGGTAGACCGAAGCGAAGGTGGGAAGATTGCATTAAAGCCGATCTGAAGGGACAAGGTTTGGACGGCGAACGGTGGAGGGAGGTGTGTCATAAGCGATTGGTGGTGTCGGCATCGAACCTTCGGGTTCGCCAAGCCTTTTATTATTATTATTATTTTCTAGCTGTAAGTAAATGAAGACGGCGGTAGCTCCTAGTCTATAACTGCGTTGTTCTTTCGCAAGAGATAAGCAATATAGATTATTACTTATTATGGTAACAAGGAAAGTAAATATGTTAAAATATTATAATTAAAAGTAATGAGAAGATTTAATTAAAGGATATTAATTATTAAAAACACTTTTCAGTAATTTTATAAACGTTAAAAACGTGTCTGTATTCTAATCAGTAAGTAAGGATTTAAAATTCAACATCAAACGAGCAGATGTAGGCAGCTGCTACTTATCAACAACCAAAACTAACGAAAGCCAAGTATATCACGTCGTTTACACTAATTATTTAATTATGTAAGTTCGAAAAGAGACTATTAGGATAATTTTGAGCGTACACACACTGGGAATAACAAAAATTAAACTGCTGTAAGACATGTGAGATTTCTTGAGTGTTTTTCTTAAAATACTGAAAAAATTATAATGTTATCAATGAAATAAAAAAGTTTAATTTTTTGCAAATCAAAGTGTGTGTATGCTCACAATTATCCTAACATTGATAACATTTTTTAAAAAATATTTTAAGAAAAAGGCACAAGGAATCTCGCGGAATAATTTTCTTCAAAAATCAGTTCGTCTCTTCGAAAACCAGTGATTATTGCCCATTAGCCGAGTGAAATTCTCTAATCAATGATGTGGTTGATGCATTTGTATTTTATTATAAATTACACAGTGAATAAGGTATGATTAAATCAAATACAACTTGAATAATTAAGCATTGAAAAACTGGTCAGAAAACACACAATGTATTAGTACTGCTTGACGTTTTGGCTTAACCCTTGGATTTCCTTAAACTTCAGTCAATTATACGTGCACAAAGGTTCACTGTAAGAACATTATCTTTGGTTTAATCAAAGGAAATTTTAAAAGGTTTAAACACTGGTAAATTAAATTTTTAAGATTATAAAACCTTCCAGCTACAGCTATTTTGAACTTATCATGAACAAGAAGGATTTATAAGAAAAATTTCTATTTCTATTTTAATTTTTATATCTTAACATAGAAACATTTCGTCCATCGGACTATTTGTTTTAGTATCAATATATCATACAAAGTATAGATTCCCTAAGAAATAAAGATTTTAACATAAACTGGTGTTAAATACAAGCTTCTATCGAGGTATCACAAAATGATAAATTTTCAAATCAAGGGTATAGAAGAGAAGAGCCTTGTTTATAAGTCGTGTTTTCACTCTAAATTAATTTTAAACATATTCATTTATTATAAAACTTGTATTACACTTAAATCTAATATTTTTCTTTATTTTTGTTAGAAAAAAATACTTGATTCATCAAAATTAATATTTACAAGCACTCAGATCAAGAGAATTAATTAGTGTCCATATATCTCGCCTGGACAGTAACTGAGGCGATGAAAATGAAGATAATGGACCGGAAGAACTAGTTAACGAGAGCTAACTTGAGCATAGACTGTCACAGTTTTTCGACCCGGAGCGAGAATGAATGATGGATGAATCAGGTTTAGAAAAAAGCTCGGATACCGTTGACCAGGACGACGAAGAGGTACAGGAAGGTCTCAGCGTAAGTGACGAAACACTCCGGTCTCCATTAAAGTGTATTTAGAGTGCTAGAAAATGAATTATATTTCTAAATTTATACGTAATTTAACCTTTAAAAAAATGATAATTTTTACTATTTTAAATTTTTTCATGACCACCACCTCGGATCATCTCCTTCCTTAATAATATCCAACGGTCAGCCATCAAGTATTTAATATAAAAATGATAATTCAAACTATAAAGTCATGTGTCCCTTACATACAAGTGAACTGTCAACTCGCAAATGCTACACCAAAGCAGGCGAAATCAATGCAGAAAAAACAAGATAAAGAATATGCAGAAAGAAGAAGAATAAAACAAAAGACAAAAAAAAAAAAAAAAATTATTAACATCGCATCAAGTTATCCAAAAACATATTCATGCATAAGAGTGTATTTTTTATAGCAATAGCAATTTTTTTTTTCTGCTTTGATGATGCCAGGGCGAAATATTTGCGAGTTGCCAGTTCACTTGTATGTAATTGACTTGACACATGGCTTTATATTTTGGATTGTTCTATATATAATAGAAGCCAAGGCTCTTTTCGAGCTTTTTGCCTATTTCAGTAATATAAAAATTATATTACGATAATGTTTGTCTATTAACTAAAAACTATGGCAACTTGCTAAAGTAAATCAGGTGTAGCAAATATTATATTTTTGTTGAGCAAGCATATATCTTGATATTAAACATATATTTTTAAATACATATGGTCATAGATACTTATTATTTTTATATAGCTTGTTAATTTTAGGTATAAACTGAGAGAAAATAGCAAAAAGAGGAAAAATCGATTGGATTACTTCTTGCCGAGTTAGATCCAATTGATGACTTAATAGTCCGAGAGCTAGTGAGAAAAAAATAGACATTATTTGATAAAAATTCTAAACGTACTTGAATATTTAAAAAAATTATATGAAAAAAAAAGAGATTCTGACAGTCAGATCTAGCTGCCTGTAAAAATGGCGACTTATTTCAAGAATATTAGACCAGAAACTTGAGGAAATGTAGGAAAAGTATATATATTTTTTAAACTTTTATATATTGGTTGAGACATGTAAAAAACAAAATTCCTAACGCGGGCCACAAAGGGAAACCTTTTTATAGCCAAAAAAAGCCAGATTTTTCAGTTCTTTTTTTGCTTTGTTAGCTATAATTCCTATACGGTGCATCGAAGCGAAAAACTTGCCCTCTAAGAAATTGAAGAACGTTAAATTGTGTATCGAACGAGTACCTAAACTTAATAATTTGGTCAAGTTGTATGTTCGATAACCTCGGTCAACCAACGTAGATTTTTACCAAATTCATCAAAAGCCAGGACGAGAGGAAAAGATGCCATGTCCATTGATTGGCTCCCCTGAAGAAATACAAAAAAATGACATGGTATTCTTTTCCTTTGGGTCACAGATATTCTATTATATTAACTTATTTATTTATGTTCTCTGTAAATATGGTGTGAATGTATTGTACTCTCTTATCTCTATAATAATTGTCCTTAATTAAGACAGAATGTAATATTTCTCAAGAAACAAGAAGTTAATAACCAAAAAAAGTAACACTATTAGTTGAACCATATTTCATATATAAAATGCATTAACATTTTTCTTTTAATATATACATACAAATAATTTATCTAAATAAACAAAGAACTGGATAAAACAGGTTTCAATGAAAATACGCTGCAATTGTTCTGTTTTGATTGATTATACACGAAGCTATCATTGGCTAGAACGAAACTGTACGAAGATAATTATCAATCTAAATGTAGATGATCAACAAACATTTGTTTCATGGCTTGGATAAATTGTCAGTTGCTCGTCGGGAATTTGAAAATAATAACCTTCCACTAACTGGCATAGTCGCTAGGAATACTATCCTGAGCAGAAGAACGTAATCAGAAATATATTTCACAAAACATTTTATGCTGGCATATTATCCCTGTACGAAGGCTTCATTATTGTACATGGATTTTATAATTTGTATATGTAACATATAAACTAAAATTTCAATAATAGGAACTAGGGCGTGGATAGCCCTTCGCTAAGACATTTATCCGATTTTTTTTATTTTCATATTACATGGATATCTCCTATCCGCCTGACGGTGGACCAATCACCATTTTACAAATTATACAACTGTTTAATTTTACTAATCGTTGCTCAAATTGTATAACTTTAATTTACATGTATTCAGTAGTTCATATCGTATAATTTTTATTAACATAAAATAAACTGAACGAACCACATTACGTTCATTGTACGTTATATTGTGCTTTCTTTTCTATTTCATAATAATTATAATTATATCACAATATAATATAAATAATATTATATATAAAATAATAATTAATATATTGTATTCAAGGGAAAATGTCTAGATCGAAAAATAACTGCTGTCACCTAGATAAAATCAAACCACCACCTCCCGATGATTACCATCTTCCGTACAAATATTTAGTCTAAAACCTTTATTTTGAATTAGGAGAGTAAGCGGTAACAGGAGCTTAAAATATATGTAATTAAATGAAGAACTGTATAATTTGTAAAATAGTTGCCTAATAAGTTGAGCTCCAGTCATCTCCTACTTTCTTAATACTAATATAAAATAAAACATGAAAGTCACTAAAAACTTTTTTATATAATAGAGTATTTTTATATTTTAGTTTTCATATTTTATTCATTCATGTAGATTGTTATCGATTTTGATTTTTAAATTCTTCTTTTTCGAAATATTGGGCGCGTAATAAAACGATATTCTCGCCCCTTTTATTTGTATTGTATGGCGATCGCCATATAAATATATTTATTAAATCGTATCAAATTCCCTAACAACATCAACAACGTTGAAACCATGAAAACGGAATCACTATCACTTGTTAATAATTATAATTTATGCCCCAACAGATCGCAGTCCTGAGCTAACGTGTGTCGGGCAATTAAAAATAATACCCTGTTAACAATTAGATTACGGGTTGCATCCCCATTTGACCGGATCCTTCCACCCAAGCATCAGTTGAGATCACGTTGTACTAACTAGGATGTCTTGTTAATTGTAAACTAGTAAACAACAATGTTGTGAGCTTTTACTAAGCCAAAACAACAACGAAAATTGGACCTGAATGTAAGTTAGAGTAGCCAGACCGTACTCATTTTCTCTGGTGTTTATTTAAATCTACGTATGTCGTATTCAAAAAAAATTTACCGTACATGATAATTTTTTACAATTTCTTCATTTTTAGCACCTAAAAATAAAATTAAGAAGTACACGGGCTATCTCACAGATTCTTTTCATGAAATTCCCTGACAGTTCCAGGTTATCAATTGTAACAGGATAAGACTAATCTTTATTAATAAATCTATTAAACTTTGGAATCCCCGAATTTCAGTAATTTTTCCATAAAAGTCTCCGATTTTTCTATGCCTGCTTTCTACACTAGATATAGATGAAGTGAATAAAGCATTGGACTAGTTCCATATTTGAACATGGTAGCCATGTATAATTAGAACCGTAAATGTAAGATATAATTTTAAAAAAATGAAATACCACCGCTAGCCACGAAAGCTGAGCTGTATATCCGTAGATCAGCGACACGCTTCGGTGTGCCTACTAATTAGGCAAGGATGAAATTTAGATTGGGCGAGTAAGTTATCTAAATCTAAAATTTTCAAGATTGACACAAGCTCTGACAGTGACGATAAATATCTGACTGTGAGAGGAATAAAAAACGAATTTATTTTAATAATTACTTCTATAATTAAATTAAAAGCTAAACCTGGGTATATATAAAATGTTGTTTTCCTTAGTTTTCAAACACATTTTAGGTAAAATATTGAACATGGAATAGTAGCGATCAGGCCTACCCCACAAAACGTAGAAGAGACGCGTGCCTGATGAACAACAGGTGTGGTTTACCAACCGACTGTGACTGTTTCTACAGCTGGCTTTTCGGCTACACCCACCACAGATTCGACTTAACAATTACAATACAAGAATAACTTAAAAAGCTTGAAATAAAATTAGAATGATACATACATACATAAACACATGTATGTACAATTAAATGTATTTTATTTATTAATACAGTTGTAAATATCGTAAATAAATAAATAAAAAAATTAAAGAGGGAAATGTCTATATTGATATTTATATTTTCAAAAGGTTTATAATATCGATGAAAATATGGACTATCAATATTTCAAGTCTGATATTTTGATGGTACCGGTAGTTATAGGCCTATAATAAAATCGATGGCAAAATCGACATAGGGCATTTGATATCCCATCCCTAACTCAACCGCCAGGTTTTTGCTCTTAATAAATGGTTTAATTAAGAGTGTCCACTTTATAAGGCTTAGAATAAATTGCTATAAAGGGGATTTTACGGAGGAATTTAACTACATTTATTTCACCAGTATTATTATCTACAGAAACAATTCATCATAATAAAATATTAAACCACTTAGTGTTTCACTCTCAGTTTTGTACTGAATAAATTTAAAGAATATTTCGTAACCTGCGCTAAATGTATTTTTGAACAAATATACATTACTTTCCTTCAGGTACTAATTAATGAAGATATTTTTATTTTTATGTCACTATGACACACTTTTTATTTGATGAATTAATCCCTAAGGTGGATTGTTTATCCTGTTTATAATATGTCAACAACTATATCTGTTATATCTTGTTGAAACTAGTATTGTGTTTGCTTTTGCACTGTGAATATGGAAGAAAATATCATTCATTGTCGGCATATTTTGTTGTATTGTTTTATAAAAGGTAAGCGTGCTGCAGAAGCTAGTAGAAAAATTAGCATATTGTGTTTTTGGTGACGATGCTTTAACCGAACGCACCTGTCAAATTAATTTACCAAATTTCATTCAGGAAATTTTGACATCAATGATGCTCAATCGTCTGGTCGCCAACATAAAATTCAAACGAGCAATGTTAAGGCCATTGTTGATCGAAATCCCACCCAATCAGTGCGAGAGATTGCTATGGCTCTAAATGTAAACGCTAAATGTGTCGCACACGAGCGTAGAAAACCTCATAGAAAGGATTTATTTTCCTCTCATGATTTTTTTTCGAAAATCACAAAAAATGTTATAACTTCAATACGACTTTAGCCATCTACAAGGAATTTAGGGCAATATAAACTCCACAAAATGACACCAACAGGACCTATGCAAACAAACTAAAAATAGAGATAACAAATAAAAACCTATGGGTTTTTGTCTATTTATTCCTTGTGTAGGCATTAAATCGAAAATCATACGGCTTTGAAGAGCAATAACTCAGCTTTCCAATGGATCTAGTAATATCGAATTTAGAGAACATCGTGAAGAGTTATGAATGATCGGAAGGTTGTTGTGTTTCACCAAGACAACGCTAGGCCCCGCACCTCGTTGGTCACTCGCAATAAATTATTGAGCCATGGATCCAAGTGACTACCACTTATTTCGGTCTTTGCAGAACTCCATGAATGAAAAGAAACTCCAAAAGAAAACTTCAAAAACCACTTGGATCAGTTTTTTTAACAATAAACTCCAGACAATCTGTGAACATGGCATTACGCAGTTAGTCGAAAGATAGGAAAAAGTCATATTAAATAATAGTCAATATATAGTAAATTAAAATAAATTTTATGTCTATAATACATTTACTTTTATTTCACCCTGAAAAACCGAAAGGACTTCTTTGCCATTCCCATATTTTAGAACTAGTATCCACTTATTAAATGTATTTTGCGCAGATTTACATTGAAACACGTTTAATTTTTTGATTAAATGGAAAACCATATGTCCCTTGAAATACTCATTTTGAAGATAATTATCGAATTTTCCAAAGCTTATATTTATAATAATTTAAACTTGTTTGAGATTTGTAGCGAAGTCATATGAATGGCCTGACCAATTCTAAATATTTTTTAAATACAATACTTTTTTATTTTAATCTTAAAGGACCACCTCCATTCATTATTTAGAAAGAAACTTAGCAGCATCTCATATATATATATGAGATAAATAAATGATACAGATAAACAATCAAAAGAAGCTGATTCAAGGACTATTATTAACTATCAATTACAATAAATAAAACACTACTTTTCTAAATAGTTCAAGGCTTAAATCTTAATCATTCCATCTATGTACACAAATAATAATATTTGCAGAATAAATAAATTAAAAAAAAAAATTAATCAAGACTATTGCTGTTTTCATCCATATATAAAAACAAACGATTCATCAATAATTTACGCCCACGTCGTAAAGACCTTTAACTTTAATAAAATACTTCATAAATAGAAGAGTTTATTTTATTTTTTTTTTATCAAGAGCACGGAAATAAACTGGGGCTATTCCTCACTAAGATAAGAAAAGACGTTATAAAATGGATATTTGCTGGAATGTTTTATTATAGCTGAGAAGCATAAACCCTTCAAGCCTCATGACCCAGTTTGCCAAGACATGGAACAGACAACCTTGTAAGACTAACTCTAATAAAACTGACGGAGCGGTTCAACTTTCCAGCCTAATATATTTGTCATAAACGTCAAATAAATTATTCCAGGTAAATCGTACAATTCAAAGGAACTTAAAATATAGAATTATGAAACGGTATAATTAAAAATATATTTTAACTATTTAAATACGACCTACAGTAAAACTCCCCTTTGGAGACACTCCCTAATAATGAACTTTTCTCTATAGCGGACCAATTTATAATCTCCAACTGATTTCAATAATTTTACAATACAAGTGACTTATAGTGTTTTCTATAACGGATGTGGTATATAGCGGACAAAAATATTGATTTCCCATAAGTATCCGTAACTGACTTTTGATTTATATGTATATAATACATTACATATATTTTTCAGCCCCGGAGGATCGAATCTACTGTCTGGTCATTTACGAAATAATAATAATCAGATAAATATATATTATTTTATATAACTCAGGCGTTTTATATATATAATTAATTATATCGTAATGTTTAGAAAAATAATACCCGTGTTAATTCCGAAGAGATTATCTTTACAGAGGTACACACAGTTCCAAATATTTAGTTTACATATACCCTTTATCTGTGAACGTAAAGATTTATTTACATAATTAACTCTTGATATAGCCCATATCATGAGTGAGCAAATATAAAACAAGCTACATACAGTAAATACGATATGCCCTGATTTAACAGTGTTTTTTAAAAATTTATTTACATATTTAGATATATAAACCTTTTTCAACCAGATAAATTTCAAAAATACTATACATAATTTTCTATTGTGCTATTTAATAGCTAAAAAATACAATCGTGGTTTATATAGCATCTTGATGAAAACACTAAATGAAACGATAGTTCTTTTATTTTCTAGCTTCGATCAGTTAGTGTAATCCCAGAAAATGTACTTTAAAAACTAAAATACAGATTATTATCAATCCGTAGTATAATAGCAAATAGTTTTTATTGAAGTTGTTGATAATAATATAATGAATAAGAATTGTGTGAAGACCAGTTATAAGTAAATAAATAAAACAGCCAATCCGTTGTATTTCAATGCACTATAGAAATAAATAAAACCTAAACCAAAGAGGTAGTACTACTGACTCCGGCAATATATCATTAAGTGGGTCTTGCAAATTCAGCAGAACCTGGTTTATACGTCTTGAATGAACAATGGAAATCGACATGGTCTCTTTCAAGGGGGTAAGGTAAGAATCGATTTTGAACAAACTATTATATAGATATATAATAGAATTGTGTTGATTAATTAATGTAATATATTTGTAAATTGATACTTCAAATTAATATCTATTTATGTGACAATATAAATTATATTTAAATATTCGGATCAATTTATTTCCCCGATTGTAGCTTATAATAAGTGTTTCCATTTTAAATAGCAAATTAGCTGGCAAGTTTTTTAATTTTTTTTTTAAATGATAATGATTTAAAATTGGAGTATCATTCATTAACTAGTCAGTTTCTGATAGATATTGGATTACTTTAAATATATTTTCCAAAAATCCAACTGCATAAAAATATTAGCAAAAAATTGTCATATGAGATATAATAAACATAACTTATTAATTATAACTTACAAATAAAAAATTGATCTAAAGGAGCTCCGATATAATTGCTAAAACTGATTAGCATATTTTTTTCGGTATTTATAAATCTATTTTTATAATTTAATTACATTAAATTTAATCTATTCAAATTTAATTACAATCATTACAGCATAATATACAATAATTTATCTAAACTACATAATATTTATATACATATATAATTTATAAAAACCTATACCACATTAACACTTAGAGGGTCTTGGGTTCAGTACTTTGTGAGTTTTGCTTCTTAATCAACGGTGGTGATTTGACTAGGAGCTGATTTAAAAGAGGTAACGCTCAACCAAATTTTTTCCATTAAACAATTATTTAAATAAGAATACCCAATTTATAAAGCCTGTGATAAATAGGTATATACTTACCGTAACACCTACCTTTATTTTTTCAACGACTCTAAAAGTAAAAACTTCTCATCATTACAAAATATTAAAAGATAATGGTCATTTAAGCTACTATATTTTCCGTAAAACATTCGTGTTTTACTCTCTGTCTTATACTTAACAAGTTTGTTTTGTTTTTTTCTTAACATTTGCTAAATACAAGTCCAATTTATTTATATTTTCTTATTGCAGTCAGGTATGTTTATGAATTTTCCAAATCCTATCCTTCATTTTAATGTCGCTATGAAGCCAAAAAAAAATAACTTCAGAGACAATCAGAAAAAGGGTAAAATAAAAATATCTTTTCCGTATTGTAAAGCCCGGTGTTGAAATACCACCCATCACAGACTTTACAGAACTCGAGTTGGGGAGCTTCTTAAAGATACCCTACACAGTCATTCGGAATTGCATTCCGAGGCACTAATGACGAACCGCATGATCGTGCAAGGTATTGAATGAAGGAGGTGTCTGGCAGTTTTCCGAACATCCAGAAATCAAAGTTTAATTCACAAGAAGTGGTGAGGAGGAGGTAAAAGTAGTGGGGAGACTAATCATACTACTTGATAGGTTAGTTTATTACAGCCATACCAAGCCTTACAACCATTATAAATTGCTGATTTTCATTAAAGGTAAATAGTTAAGTGGACAATAAATTTTTTAAAAAAGTGGAAACTTCACAATTTATTTATAGAAAAAAATCTTTACCTGTTGTGTTTATTTGTCATTAATTTTTCCACTTTTCTTAACTAACTGATTATTTTAGCAACACTTTTCCTAAATTTTTGTAAGTAAATGACTCATATTTTTTTAACTTTGGTCTGGCAATAGGAAGTAATTATTATACCTCCATTTTTCTCTTGATGTCCAATACTATAAAGGTCAATGTCCAAATAAGCTTATCTATGCTGTTTCATTGTTAACAACTGAGCTAAAATGGTGCCAGTAATGATAAGTAATGATTGAACATGTCTTCATGATCAAAGCGATCCCGAGCAATCTTTGTCATTCTTGTGACTTTCATTCACGAATGATCGTGTAAGGATCGCTTTACGCATTCGTTTCATAAATCATAGCATAGTCCAGTATCAGCAGAAATTTGATGATTAAGTTTGAAATACATCAAATTATGTCCCTTAGCAGTCCCTGATCCCTTAACGATAGATAAAAATAATATAACTTTCTTAGAATTAAAATCTTTACTATAAAAAATATAATCTTAGAATAAAATTTGAAGTTTGTATGAATTGAATTTGAAGCGGGGCTGTCTCACTGCATAGGATTCCTTGATGTACAGCGTTCTGACCAATCCCGCTTGGACATAATACTGACCCATACAATATTTTTTTTTTTTTTTTTAAATTAAAAATTCAGAATAATCTTTTTAGTCCAAAATAATATTCTAGATCGATATCGCAAGCTCCCCCAACATCAACGCCTAGTTCTTATAGGAGTTCTGCGCATGCGTTAGCCTAAGTTAAACATACGTCAGGTCATCTCTTACAAAATTCTTCATTAATAGTGGCAGTGTTCAACTTTAATGTGAAACAACAGTGTTACCTGTTATATTAACAATTAAGTTTGTTACTGAACAAAAGAATAAGGTGAGTAATCACTTATTTACAGCTCAATAGTGAACAGTGTAAATAGACCTCAGGTTAGTTACTGATAGCGGCCGGCCATAACATCGCTAATCCCACCAGTGGGCTCTGGCTCTCCGTCCAAGGAGGTTCTGTGCCGATCAGTCCTCTCTAAGCACGCGTATATATTTCCGTGTTTAAAAAAAAAAAAAAATTTTGTTATCACTTCTCATTTTACAATTTTTACTATCACTTATAATATGAAATGCGATATTATCATATGCTAATGTCGAGCAAGGGTAAAAATACTAGATCCAGGAGCCTCGATACTACAATGAGTTCTCCTATTAAAAAAAGAACAAGGCGTTCGAAAAGAAATACTCCACCAGCCACACCAGGGAGCTCTGTTGAAGAAGTGGATCCCCAACCTGGTACCTCACAACAACAAAACAATCATGAGACAACTCAGACTGGTGAAGAATCGCCGTTTTTTACTCAGAACCCATTTCAAGTGCTATCTAATACACAAAACGAAGAAATGGAAGCAGCACCCACCCCCAGGGAACCCAAACCCCCACCAATATTCCTTAGGAATATTAAAAACTTTCAGTTAATGTGTCACCAATTGAATAACCTAGTGGGCTCAGGAAAATATTTATGCCAAAGCCGCACCAATGACACTAAATTAATGCCCGACACTCCAGAAACTTACAGAAAAATTATAAAATATTTATCTGATACCAAGGCGGATTACCACACGTATCAACTGCGTCAAGAGAGGGCGCTCAGGGTCGTTATCAGAAGACTGCACCCATCTACGCCAACTGATGCTATAAAAGAAGAGCTCGTGGGTATGGGATTCCATGTTCGCCAGATAGTGAACATATTCAAGGAGGATAGAGAACAGCCTGGAATAAAAAGTAAAATACCGCTCCCACTATTCTTCGTTGACCTTGACCGAACGCCCCAGGTCGAAGACATCTACAAGGTCACACGCCTTTATTACACCAGCGTTGTTGTGGAAAAGCCTTACACCAAGCGCGATATCGTTCAATGCCATAACTGTCAGGCTTATGGCCATACGAAAAGATATTGTCATCACATTCCTAGATGTGTGAGGTGTGGTGAGCAACACAAAACAGAAGAATGTAGGAAGTCTAGAACTTCACCTGCAGTATGCGCTTTATGCCACCAAGGGCACCCTGCCAACTACAAGGGTTGTCAAACATACAAAGAATTAAAAACAAGAATGTACGCAACTCCTAGAGAAGAAGGGACATCCAGGCCACCAAGACAACCCTCTAGAACAGTGAACGGAAGAGTGACCTATGCTCAGATGTTCAAAGGAGACACTATAAACACTCAATCTCAGGCCCTGCCACAAGAACCTCAACCTCGAGAATTCACAAATCGACCTCAAGACCCACATCCCTCCATCCCTGAACCTAGGTTCAATACCCAGACATACATTCCTCCTCCTTCCAATTCCACTGACCTCACAAGCCTATTAACTTCTTTCCTCTCTGAATTTAGATCCCTTATCACCCCTCTTATTTCATTACTTACCAATGTTATATCCAACCTCATTCCACCGCCGAGAAATCCATAAATGTCCTCAACCAAATCCCTTTCCATTCTCCTATGGAATGCGAATGGTATTCGAAATCACATCAACGAACTGACAATCTTATTACATGACAAAAACATCGACATAGCACTAATAACTGAAACCCGACTAACCAACAAACGACAAATCAACGTTCCTGGCTACAATATTTATAGAACCGATCATCCTGATGGAACAGCACATGCTGGCACTGCTATAATTATCCACCGATCTCTCTCCCATCATTTATTTCCCTTACCAACCCATAATTTCCTACAATCCACTGCTGTAATAATCCAAACTTCCCTTTACCCAATAACATTAGTTGCGGCATATTCCCCGCCTAAAATACCCATTTCCGAATCCCAAATAATTTCCTTCCTGAATTCCTTAGGACACCATTTCATCCTAGGTGCAGATTTAAATGCAAAACACCAACAATGGGGAGCCAGATCCACAAATTCCCGAGGGCGAACACTGCAATCTGCACTTAATTCCCATCGCAGCAACATCCTTTCACCTAATACTCCCACATACTGGCCAACAGATCCCAACCGCAATCCCGACCTTCTAGACTTTTTCCTACACAAAGGTCTAGGATCATTACACTGTTCCATTTCAAGGCTTGATGATCTTTCCTCAGACCACAGTCCTATAGTCCTAACCGCTTCCACATCACCCATTCCTAAATCATCCTCTCCTTCATTTATCAGGGGACCAGTTAACTGGAACCTTTTCCGTCAAATATTGGATGATAATATAGACCTCAGAGTTTCCTTAAAAACACCTGAAGACCTTGACGATGCAGTGGACTCCTTTACTAAGCTGATCCAGCAAGCAGTTTGGACTGCATCCTCACCTGATCGTCCCAAAAAACACCTCAGTATAAATCCTCTACCCCAAGACCTATTGGACCTTATCCATAGCAAACGATGCTCTAGGGCCCTCTGGCAAAGAACCAGGCATCCTGATGACCGGAAATCGTATAACTATTATTCCAAACAGGTAAAAAAGAAACTGGATATCTTTAGAACCCAATCCTACAATTCCTACCTTTCCTCATTAACATCTAGTGATAACTCCCTCTGGACTGTAACTAAAAAAATCCTTAAAGTCCAATCCATTTCCCACCCCCTCCGCCGTGATGATGGTTCCTGGGCTTCGTCAGATGCGAATAGAGCTGAAGAGTTTGCTAAACATCTATCCTACACATTCACTCCCCATCCCGAACTCCATCCCACCCACACTGCTGAAGTTAAAGAATTCCTCTCTTCACCAATTCCTCTCTCTCTACCTCCAAAACCTGTTAACCCCTCTGAGGTCAAATTCCTCATAAACAAATTAAAACCCCGAAAATCCCCTGGATATGATCTCCTCACTTCACAAATCCTTAGACAACTTCCCAAAAAATCAATTATATTCCTGACCTATCTATATAATTGCATCCTTCGTACTACCAACTTTCCCTTGATGTGGAAACACTCCATAATCGTGCTGTTTCCAAAACCAGGCAAACCCGTTAATAACACATCATCCTACAGACCGATAAGTTTACTCCCTATCCTCTCAAAAATCTTTGAAAAAATCCTCCTCAAACGCATCCTACCCATACTCGAATCCCACAACATCCCTTCTCATCAATTTGGATTCCGCTCAAGACATTCCACTGTCCAACAAGGCCTTCGTGTTGTGGACCATATATCCTCTGCACTTGAAAACAAGCAATATTGCACTGGTGCCTTTCTGGACGTAGCGCAAGCTTTCGACCGGGTGTGGCACGATGGCTTGCTTTTCAAGCTCAAAACCCATTTACCCCAATCCTTATACCTAGTCCTCAAATCCTATCTCTCAAATCGTTCCTTCCAAGTCCGTTGCGGCACCGAATTCTCCACTTACTATCCAGTTGAGGCTGGTGTTCCACAAGGCAGTGTTTTGGGTCCAGTTCTCTACATCCTTTTCACTGCCGATATCCCTCCAAATCCCGATACCTTCCTAGCTACATTTGCCGATGATACTGCCATTCTATCCTCCCACTCAGATCCTCAAATAGCATCTCAAAACCTACAATCTCACCTCTCCTTGATTGAGCAGTGGTGCAACGACTGGCGCATTAAAATCAATGAAGCAAAATGTAAACATATTACCTTCACTCTGCGACGCAGATCCTGTCCCACAATCCTTTTCAATTCAATACCACTTCCCTACTCAGATACAGTCCGTTACCTTGGCTTCCTTCTAGACAAAAGACTAACTTGGAACCCACATACGAGACTTAAAAGACAAGAACTTAACCAACGATATGGCCAGCTATATAGACTACTAAGCAGGACATCTCATCTTTCGATTGAAAATAAACTTTTAATCTACAAGACAATACTGAAACCTATCTGGACCTACGGACTTGAACTGTGGGGAACTGCTAAACATTCGAATATCAAACGCATCCAATCCTTCCAGTCCAAAGTACTTAGAACAATAGCCAATGCCCCATATTATGTCACAAATAAGACCCTACACCATGACCTTAACATCCCTTTTGTCCTCGACATCATCCCATCCAGATTCTCAAACTTTCACCAGAACCTTATCCATCATCCAAATCCTCTAGCTCAATCCCTATCCAGCTCCCACCATCCCTACAATCCCCCTCGAAGGTTAAAACGGCAGTGGCCGCGAGATCTATTGTAAATATGCTTCTGGAGTCCTGGCAATGGCCAGCTTCTCCACTCAAGTCCTGAGCATCTGTGGCTCTAGTGCCCTCCTTCAGCCTCCACTGGCTTTTAATACTAGTGATGCGGCTGGAAAAGTGGCACTGGGATCTCTGGAGTCCTGCTTTGCTTTCCACATGTGGGGAGAAAAGGCTGGCTCGGAGATTCCTGGGCGAATGTATATAGGTATGAATGTGTTTAGAAGTTTTTATTTTATTTTGTTTATTTATTTTTTTTTATTTTTTTTTCTATTGATTTACATTTTTTTTTATAAGTATTATTTATTTACTTTTATATTTATAGTTACTTCTGTATTACTTGTATATACTGTATGAATGAGAACTTTTAGCCTTAATACTTATAGCCCTCCAACAGTGGCTGATTGTATTATTATTCAATAAAAATAAAAAAAAAAAAAAAAAAAAGTTCTTATAGAGGAAGCTCCTTTTTCTTTTTGGAGGATGAAAAAGAGGAAGAGGAAAAGTTCGCGTAAACATTTATAACTAAAACATATTTCCAGTCCCATTTCCTAAATGCGACCGCAGATATTTCTTCTTCTAGACCTTGTCTCTTTGACGCGCTAACAAATTATATTCCCGATAAACGGCTTACAACGGTAATAGGTTGGCGCCAAACGAAAAATGGGATAGGAAGTGAGCGGAAGGCACAACGCGAAGAGGGGTTGTCAACAGGAAACATCATTGAGCGACAATATCCGGGGCGGCGGCATAGTCTCATCTCTCCAGCCAGCTATCGAAAATTTTAGACTAGCTACCCAAATAGAAACTACGATCAATAAAAATGGCAGAAAAAGGTTCGACGATTTAATATTTCAGCATTTGTATTATTATTGTTTATTTATTGATATTTACAACTGTATAACTAACTACAACAAGCAAATTTGTAATAACGATACAAAACATGACACCTTATGAAAAAGACATTCCCCTGCAATCTTCCTTTGAGACACCTTAGAGGATTGTCGGAAATTGTTGTAGATGAAATGTTTTGAACCAGAGACAATATCAACCAGAGAGTTAGGATTGACCGATGAATTTCGAATTGAAAGAGGAATACATAATTCTGACAAAATCTGCAAGAAAATGAATATTGAAGTCTTTATGGATAATTTTACTTGTGGCACCATAAAGGAGCCTGAAACCATAGATTAAGGATTATACGAAGCATTGAGGATTGTAGGGATTGGATACGGGAAGAATTCGATGATTTAGTGAAGCTCTAAAACTCAATTTATAAGACCAAAGGGAATGATGATGGGGTGCAAGAGTTTTTTATAGAATATTGAAAACTTCTTTCGTTTGTCAGATAAGTATGGTAATCTAAGAGAAGCTTCACGTCGTTTCAGCCTTGTATGACGATTCAAAGAAAGACGTTTATATCAAGATGTAGTCATAAGTAAAGGATTAGTTCAAGGATTAATAGTTGAAGGATGTAGTAAGTAGTATTTGTAATTATTTTTAAGAACACAAAATGGGGAGCTTCTCAAAAAGCAGTGAAAAACTAACTACTCAATGATTCAGTAATTAGGACATCATAAAGAACAAAATATAACATCAAGTGTATAGTACATCTTATATAAACAGTCTATTTCTGATCTGCATTTTATGTTTTATATGCATTTTATATTATGCATTAATTGACGAAACATTACGAAAATTAAAATGATAGAACGAGGTTTGTTATTCACTCCGTTTTGAGATACTTAAGAATTTCTGTTGAAATCTTCCAATAACACTTCAGTAGGAGTTTTTGCCATATTGGTTTATTATTTTCAATAATGAACCATTGCAATCGAACAAATAATTCAAAAACTTAACCCCCTCTCAAAATTTGAGGTTTTACGTTTCAGGATACGTATAATTGGAACAAGTTATAAAAAATTGTTTGTCCGTGCGCCGTCCGCGCATTTTCTCCGAAATTACTGGACCAATTGTTTTTCAAATTTGGATTTAAAATTAGAGGTCGTCCGAGGATGATCCTCCTTCATCGACATTTCTATCCGTCTTTAACTTTCAAGATGGTTCCGAAAATCCTGCGCCTAAACTAATGTACCGATTTCAATGAAACTTTGCAAAAGTCTTCTTCACGCTGATCTTTAAAAATTTACCTATATAACATACTTCAACGAAAAGAAGCTGGAAAAAAAGTTACGAGGGATGGTAAAATTAAATGCCGAACAACTCAATAAGTATACACTATAAATGGTTATTTAAAAGTTTACGGAATTCACTAAAAAAAAATAAATAAATAAAATAAATAAAAAAAAATGGTTAAAATTGAACAATTAGGAGCAAAGATATGGTCTCTAGATGTTTTTAATATGTTCTACTGCAAAGGTTATATCCTTTGTTTTGTTTTATTATTTTTGAATGTGCTACTGAAGTAATGCTAATTTTTTTTAGCATATAACTAATGATTAAAAAAAAATGTTGGTCCAATAATTGGAATCACCTTTTATTTCTTTTTCTTTGTCACAAGGAAGGTAATGTTACTTAAGATGTATAATTGTTTGGAAATAATAAGACATTGTGAAATAATTTGCAGCGGTTTTTTTTTTGTTATTAATTAATTATTTGTAATATTTATACATTTATTGTATAAGTTGTATTTCACATGAACAATTAGCATATGAATCATTAAGCATTTCACGTTAATCCTATTCAATTTCGACATTCGCTAATAGATCCATACAACGCTCATCTATCATCCAAGTGCTAAGTAACGCACCCTAATCAGCATTGGACACAGCGGCTACTGCTGCAACAACCACGGGATGAAACTAAATAGAAATAACACAAATAGATCTGTGGGGCGCTGCACCCAATGAGGTAAGCGATTGCATCCAACTGCCATGCAACGGAAGGAGAATGTTTATCGCAGTTTATATAGTTTTAGGTACGTTGAACAGATTTTATAAATAACTGTAACTCTAATCGACATGTTTGCACTTAAGAAGAACAAGGTTTGTAAACAGAGGAGGAATCCAGTCTGCAAGGGCTTCCGCAGATATTTTTACTTTGTGAGATCATTATATTGCAAAAAAGTTTTGTTGCTATCTTCTAGGTAAGTAAATAATCAGTTACTTAAGATATGTTGAGGAATCCAAAATCGCTACAATAAAGAAAAATAATGTATACACTAAGCACATCAAGCATCAGTCAGTAAGAAAGAGAATTTCTCTCTTGTAGACGATTCTAGACGAGAAAATGTTACGGTAATTAGTTCGAAAAGCACAAGAAAATATAAGTAGGTAATTAGTTTGGTTTTTAATAGGTTAAAGTAAATTAATTATGTCTGAATTTTTAAAGGCAAATGAAGTTCAATATTCAATATTATTATCAAGTTATTTTATATCTTATTTCTAATTTATTATTCATTAAACTAGGTGAAAGAAGGTATATTCTTAGGATTTATTGTAGTATATGTCATATCCGAATGACGTTTCGTATTTTTGATCCATCTTCAAAAAGACAATTTATTGTAATAGTTGATATTTCATTTATATATTAAGGAAAAAAAAAAATCTTCAACATAAATTAACAAACATTTATCAATTGTATTGTATGAAAATGGGATGGGCGTTGATGATTTTTTTTTATATTATAAAAATGAGGTGTTAACTACTACGAGAATAAATTGTCTTTGAAGATGAGTCCAAAAGCCTAAACGTCCGACTAAAGGAACAAAACTAAACAATTACAAATTTAAGAGATATTTCATTTACGAAAACTAGAACTATTAAAACTCTTCCTTAAAAGTAATATATCAAGACATAAGTGATGAAAACATTCGTGCCATAGGGGCGATAAGAATAAACGAAACAGTTTACTCTTATAATTAAAAGTAAAAATTTAAATTTTAAGTATGCATATAGCTGTATGGACATTTTTGTTGAATTTCTACTTTTATGGATACATGTCATTTCAAAACAGTTATTTTCTTAAGATTGATGTTCGACCTTATTAATAAACGTTTTTACATAACAGTTTTTATAAATCATCTTATGAAACAATTACAATATTATGATCACCGACTAAACAGTTTTTTATAGTTCAATTCAAAATATTGATAATCCTTTGTATTTCTCTTTATCTCGGTTTATTCCTTTCAGTCATCGTAATGTACAAATTGGCATAAAAAATGTCAGTGACATCAGTTTTTTTTTTTTTTGTTTACTAACACGGCCCTTTGGGGGACAGCTAAATTTTCTAACATCAAACGCATCCAATCCTTTCAGTCCTAAGTCCTCCGAACAATAGTTGATGCTCCGTTCTATGTAACTAACAAAACCCTACATATACACAAAACCTTAATATTCCATTTGCCCTAGACCTTATCCCTGAAAAATTTTCCGAATTCCATCATAACCTCACAAATCATCCAAATCCGCTTACAAAATCCCTATCTAGTTCCACTCATCCACATAATCCTCCTCGAAGATTGAAGCGGCATTGGCACAGAGATCTTTTGTAGTACTTATCTTGGAGTACTGATAATGGCCTGATTCTCCACTCAAAATATGAGTGTATGTGGCCAAAGCGCTCTTGCTCAATTTCCACTGGCTTTAGCACCAGTGACACGGTTGAGAGAGTAGCGGAGGGATCTCTTGGAGTCCTGCTTTTCCTTCTATAGTTGGAGGGAGAAGCCTAGCTTGTGGTTCCTTAACTGATTGTATATATTGTGTATAGGTATGACTGAGTTTTCATGTTTTTAATTTACTTATCTTATTTATTATTATTACTTATCTTACTTGATTATTATTTTACTTTTGTTAATTTTGTGTTTTCTGTATATATGGTGTGAATGCGTTCATATCTCACTATAATTATTGTCTAAGTGACAAACTATTATATTTCTAAATAAATTATCTAAATCAATAAAGATGAAAAGTGGAACTAACATGGCGTGTAATTTCTCTCAGGTTTCTTTCAGTAGTTTCCTTCTAATTATGTTTATTATAAAGAGATTGTGGATAAATAACCAATATTCGCTAATACAATGGTGATAATGATTCGCGCCATTATATTACGTATCAATTTACATACCAAGTTAGTGCCATTTTTTTAAAAAACATTAAGATACAAATAAACAACTCATCACGTTGTAAATCACAAGGCCTTGAAGAAAATAAAATCACACCTCAAAAAATAAGAAGAAAAGCAGCTGAGGTCCGTCAGCCACATAGATGACAGGTTTATTCGCTAACATATCTGAGGGACCACATTTGAACCAGAAATCAACTATAAAATATTTCTCAAATATCGATTTCCACATATTTAGCGTGTGTTTCTCTTCTCACCAGACTAAAAAAAACTCGGCTAGAATTTGTTAATAACACCTCTGATGGAGTACAGAAGACTGAAGTTCTTTTTATAGATGATGTGAGAGCGGGTCATGGGGCATCAGATGACCGTATGTTCAGTTTTAGAAGTGAAAGATACGCTCAATACGATGTGACCTCATAGAATGGATCCCAAAGAGGCTCCTTAAATAATGAGAGTGCATGGAACGCTCAAAAGAAAATTTCCATGGAAAGCCCTTAAATTGAAAAAAAATTTCCTCAAGCATGAAAATACGTAGTTTTGTAATTATAAGAGAACGCTATGACATTCAGGAAGTGATCATTGAAAAATATGAACTTAATGCGATAGAGCATTTTGGAGTTACACTTCAAGCTCTCTGTAGTACACTGCAAAAGATGGAAAAAAGTTGGAAAGCTGATATAAGATTCGAAAGATATACAACAGAAATTATAACCTCATCGAGGGCATTAATGGAACGAAACCACAGTTCGGACAGATTTTTAACTTATTTAAAAACCTATATGCACCTTAATGCCAAATTTTATCATCACAAATTTATAATTATTCTTATTGTCAATTTGTTGAGAAACATAATTCTGGAAATAAAAAGTTTGGCGTCTTCATTACAGTCCGTCCCTTGGTCATGTTGAAAGAATGGATCTCAGTAGACTTCTAATGAATGGTACTCCAGGAGGAAAAAGACAAAGAGGTAGACCCAGACAGCGATGGTTGGATGATCTGGAAGAATACTTGAGGAGGCTGGGAATCAGAAATTGGAGGAATCTTGCTGTAGGCCATGAAGAGTGGTGGCAGAGGCCCAGGTTCTACAAGGACTGTTTTTTTTTTCAATTTCCTCCAATGGAGCTAACTACTTTCTCTATACATAAAATAAATTTAACTCTTATCCACGCATCATTATCTCCACATATGAAGTTACCTTTTATAGTAACTTTAAAAAATGATGGGAATCATTAAACTACCACCTCAGGGGGGGGGGGAGGAGGAGGAAGACATATTATTAAATGATCCATAAATATCATTAATAAGCTATCAACCAATTATTAATGCTCGTAATAATATCCTCAACAGTTTTTAGAAACAGAGAATTAAATAAACAGGTGTACATGTAATAATACATTAATTTCATACATAGAACCGTGTTGAAATAAATGTCCAGGAATTCAAATCATAACATAACTCCCGTCTTTTCTGGCATCTCCATAATTTAGATTCCGGAAATAACTAAGATATCTCATAATAGCAACGAATTCTTCATTTAAATACCTAATAATAATATGTCTAAGAGACTCAAAACCTTGATCACCATGTTTCTCACTTCCTGCAATACCAACCAAGAAATCAGTTCCTTAGATATGTAATAAGGTAAAACTCTTTTATCAAAACAACAAAAAAATTTATATATTAAATTTTAGGCCACAGGTCACCAACTAAATATGTTTTAGTTGTATTTCTATAGTTTCCGACATTTCGGCTTTATGAAATATTTTCAATACTCTGTGAAATATATTGAATTTAGTCAACTTTCTTTGAAATATTTCAATTTTTAAACTTTCTGTAAATACATTGTCCTTATTATATATTATTATTATATTTAAAACTTAGTACACAGTGTAATAATTTTTTATTTATTTTTTTTAAATAATACAAATCACCTATTATGAAAATTTTATAAAAAAAAATTTTAAGTTTAAAAAAAAATGTATATATTTATGTATATACAAATAAAATTACTTACAGTAACATAAATTTCAAATGATTCATACTGCATATTTTTTGCTAACCTGTAACAAAAACAAATATACATAAATTAATACACATATACCAAAAAAATAACATAATTATAAATAAAACTAAATTAATTCAAATAATAAGAGGGTAATTTAAGTAGATAAATATCACACACCTATAAAACCTGAAATGTCAGTTGAAATAATTGTCATTGTTGAAGTAAATGTCATTGTGAAATAATGGTGGCAAATAAAAACTATAAATAAATAAATTAGCTAATTTTAAATAAAACAGATTTTTTGTTTCCTACGTCGATGATAAAAATAAAAACAAAACATTGCTAATGCAAATAATTCAATCAACTTCAAACTACTATGCTGTAATAATCAATAATGTTTGCTTTTTTATATTATTCCATAATAAGGAATAATATAAAATAAATAAAAAATAATTTATAAGGGAATCCGCTTAAATATAGCATATACATTTAGAAATATGTTACATTAGGAATGAAATTAAATAAATACGTATAAATAAACAGAATACGAAAAATATTTGAAAAACAAATGTAATTAAAGTGATTTTATATAATATATAATAAAAAAATTATTCGGCCTTGTACTGCCAAGGTGACGATCAATAAATTGTGGTTTTCCTTCCTGAGTGACATTAAAACACAATGAGTACCAATATGTGCAAGTGTTTATAAAGAAATAAAACAACTATTAAATAAATATAAAAGAGATAAATATTATTCTAGTGAAATTAGACATACTACCTTGCAAAAAGTCGGGTAATTCAAATTTCTTTTTTATACTGTTAAGTGTGTAGCGAATATAAAAAATCCAAGTTTCCACTCTTAAAA
The DNA here is from genome assembly GCA_928085145.1 of Nezara viridula. NCBI lineage: Eukaryota > Metazoa > Arthropoda > Insecta > Hemiptera > Pentatomidae > Nezara > Nezara viridula. Next base: position 110,484,412 of record OV725079.1, on the reverse strand, counting down.
GCTTTGTGGGTTCGCTGCAGTGATCCAAAAATCATTAAAGTTTCGAATATTTTTTTTGGTTTAAGCTAAATATCTCCTTTGTAAAGCAACATAGATAAAAAATAGTTACTTTCAATCTTAACCTTAACCTGTACCACTACAACCCATGAAGGGTCTGGGGTTCAGTACTATTTAGGGAAAGCACTGTTTCTAGGTCAACGGTTGTGCAAGGAGGTGATTTGACCGAGATCACACTCAACCGCCAGGTTTTCCCCCTTAACCAATTACTTAAATAAGGGTACCCACTTTATAGAGGCTGGGTGTGCCCCAGGAGGGACTCCTGACCCAAGGTCGCCCCAACGGCCAATGAAACAGATAAATAAATTTTCTGCCATGAGCCGGGGTTCGAACTCGGGACCTTTGTATTGGAAGCTCAGTGCCCTACCACTGAGCTACCCCGCTCCCCTACTTTCAATCTAAAGAGTTTAAAATTATCTTAAATTTCTGTACATAATATTGTTTTCTAAACCCAATAGGAAGTGAACTATTGAGCTTTTAAAATTTACCCATTTTGATTTAATCACAATAGTGCTTTTTCTGTTTTGGATGGAGGAATTTTGTAATTCTATTTTGAACTTCATTCAGATAATTTGGAGGTTTTCATTGCTAATAATGAGATCGGACTGGTAGATGGTAGTCCGGAAGTGTTTAGAAAAGTATGTTACACGGTGCACCAGATTCTCCTACCGTCTGCCCATATCCCCAAAAAATGCATATAGCAGTGTTCCTTGTAACTATTTATATTCACTACACGCCTATTATTATTATTAAAAAAGAAATTCGAATTACCCGACCTTTTACAAGCTAGACCTCTTTCCCTTTTTTGTGCTGATTTGACTGGGCTATATGAGCAAGATACCCACTGTTAACAGTTGCTTGATAGAATTTCTAAATACTCATTGTGGGAAGAGAATAAACAGGTATTTTAAGGTGTAATAAAATTAGAATAAAAGTAAATATTAAAATTAAAAAGGAAGACTTTTAAGCACACTAAATTAACTATAGAACTATTCAATCAATAATATCACATCAGTAAAACCTTTATAGCTGAACGTAAGAAGACATCACAGACGTTAGAAATTATTCGCAAAACTTAAAAAATGCGTAGAATATACAAAATACAAAATAATGAACATGAAATATCAGTGATCTACTTATAAATACTTTTTAAACATCAAATACTTTTCTTTCCATGATTCCTATGATTATCCGTCTTTTCAAACTTGGAGGTAACAAATGAGAATCTCTTGGGCAATTAATCTGTGCATTTCATTTCCGAAATTCTTATCTAAAAAATATCAGTGTCAGTACTTTCCTAGTGTCGTCTCAGTGTTAGTGCATAGTACCTTCGATCAATAACTACTTTCAAACAATCAACAACGTGGAGCAAAATAAATACCATAAATTATGTAAACCACGGTATTAAATCGCTCTGCTTAGTAAGAACGCATGATGGCACAATAATATATTATAAATATTCAATAATGTATTGAATTTGTAAGTCATTAAAAGTTACCGCGTCAAGATTTTCCTAAATTTTAGAAACACTTTCTTTCTAAATTGATTAATAATAAAATCTGCAGTATTTAAGCGTAAGCGTAGGTTCAAGGGTTAGCTTCAATTTATTTTTTGACTCTTATAAAAATAAAAGTGATGTTCAGTTCTCAATTTCAGTAACAACACAGAAGGTAATAATCATTACAAGTTAATATAAAGTAAACAGGCTCTTTATATTAGGTTTCTGTGTCAATTTTAGACTATGATGCACAAGAAAGTTATTTTAAAAAATATAAAGGAAAAAAATCATTTTCCCTCTGGGCACTTAAGATAAGATATAAAATAAAAGAATGAGGAGAAATAATCGTAAATTTCATTAATATTATCTCAGGAGGAGTAGGAGATCAATTTAAACCAAGGACCAGGCCGGCAAATGAGTTACGATCAAAATGAGTTAGCCGAATTCATTCCATAACCCGAGAAAACCGTGAGAAGACAGGAAAGTGGAAATATTTTATTTAATCCGTCGAGGTTGGTTAGCCTCAATGGAGGGCTGGAGAAGGGCCAACTATATGTTTGGTCCATTTTTAAAAGGGCTTTTTCTGGACGCTCCCACCCGGCAGTACACTCCTCCAGGAACTAGAGCTAGTTCCAGGGATAGATCAATCCAAGGGTCAACCACACCCCCAGCTATTCAGTAGGTCGAGTAGGAAGGAAATAAATGACACGTCAGGTTGAGGAGCATACAAGAGGCATTCTCCTACGTTAGAAATTCTCGTGTGCCAATTTTCTATTGCAAAAAAAAAAAAAAATACGAAAACTCAAATCCTCTTTTAAAAAAAAAGAGTAAGTGTAAAAATCCCTTAACATTCTTCTAATTATCATAAATAGTGGTTTAGTAAGCAGTTGGTATGGCGGTAGATTCATCTACTACTTTTCAATGTATGAGAGTAGATAAAAAAAAAAATGCAGCCTTCTTATGAATTATCTTAAAAATATACAAACTTGTATATATTTTCTAAAAATATTTTTTAAACACTAGGGTTTGACCCCCGGTTTATATTTTAGAATTAGAAATTTTATATTTATTTTAGAATTAGAATATATTTATACTTCAAAGGTAGACATACCAATATATGGGCCTTATTTTGTATTCCATTGAAGAATTTTATAGTTTCATAACAAACAGGATTTTGTTACAAGGATTACAAACAACACTGCACCCGAAGCAGTGTTGCCACTATTAAAATTTCATAGAAATACCAATCTCGTCTTAGGGGAGGGAGTGGTGCAGTTGGCCAAACTGGGGGATGAATCTCACTAAACCAGGGACCTGCCAAAACTATTGATTTCTAAAATACTCAACAAGTGCAATAGAATCACCTATATAATTTATATAAAAACTATAAAGGTAATTTTTCATAATCACAAATATGCAATAGGTAATGAAGAAAAAAATCAACAGAATTTTATTATTTAATATGTAATATATAAGCTATTTCAGAGAAAGCCGGTAGTAAAATCTTAATGGATACAATAATCGGGATTTATTATAGAGCTCGTCTAATTTATTATGGAGGAGTAAGGATTAGTTAATAAATAAATAATTTTAAAAGACTAAAATTATATCAGAACACCATTTCGTATTTAGCAGAACAAGAACGCTATTTTTTGTTGAAAGCTTTTTTTTTTTTTAAACCAGTTTATTATAGGTGAACAAATGTTCAAAACATACTATTGAAAAATAAGATATAACACTTTTATATTCAAAACAACATTAACATTAACTGAATCCGTGGCCTCAAACAAATAAGTTTATTTAATTACTTTTACCTGAAAAGAAAATTTTAATTGAACTAGGTGACCCGTGCGAATACTCCGAACAAACTTAATAATTGTACATGATTTTAATACATTTCCCTTAATTAACTTCAATTCAATAATGTATATTATATATATTTTTTAAGTTGTCTGTTTATGAAAAAATAATTTACATTCTGCCATGGTTTAACCATTGCATTTCCTTAAACTTATAATTTAAATATTAGCTTTTTCCTTCATTAGATTATCATGAATTAATAAAAGATTCTAAACATTGCTTTAAACATCTGATTACGACAAAAGCTCAAATTCTCAGGGAGTTGTGCAGTTATTCAAATCAGGATGTATACTACTTTATCATTAAAAAAAAATGGAAAGAGTATTTTTAAAATGATAAACTACAATAATAAAAATCTAATAGTAAATGCTATTGTAATCGACGCACATTGAAAAATTACCAACAATGTTTAAAGGAAGACACATTTATATAAATAAAATTAAAATTAATATTGTTATCAATTAAAATAATATGTTTTAAAATTTAAAAAATAATTACTAATTGATAGATAATTTACTGTACCCCGGAAACAAAGGGCAAATTCCCAATCTGATAAATAACTACCCAGATGCAACACAATCTTAGCAGTGTTGTAGGAATTTATAGGAAGAAATTATAGGAAGAAAATTTTCTACAACGTTTTGTAGGAAATTTATTAAGCTTTCAAATACTCATGTACATTGCACCAAAAAATCAGTCTTTTCCGAGTTATTGCCAAAATTATGAATTCATTTGTTACGTCTCGATTCGTTGAGACGGTACCAGCATATAGTTTGAAACCTTCCACTTTTATATAAGTTCAGGTATAAAATTAGGAATCAAAATTACGATTCAGTAACTCTAGGTGATATTTCCTTTCTATTGATACCTCATTCGTCAAAATCCATCACTCCTGAGAGCCGGAAAAGGGATATATATTTGAGAAATAATATATAAGATTGGAAGCTGCAAGAAAAATTGTAACTCATTTGAAATTTAAAAAAAAAATCTTGACTAACTCAGTTTTTTATTTTAAATTTATTATTTTTATACATTTCTTTCTCTAACAATACATTTAAACGTTTGTTATGTAGAAAAGTCAAAAATTATTTATTTGGTTTGAAAGAATAAAAAACATATTTGAACTTATAATAAATTATACTATACAAAACTCAATTTTTGAAATATATTTTTTACCACAAATTATTTGTTAAATACTATTTAATAATATACATTTTTTTTATATGTCTCATTTTGTGTATATTATTATATGCTAGGAGAATTATATACAGTTTTGTATAGTATAATTTATTATAAGTTCAAATATACTTTTAATTCTTTCAAACCCAATAAATAATTTTTGACTTTTCTACTTAACAAACATGTAGCAAAGTCAAAAATTATTTATTTGGTTTGAAAGAATTAAAAACATAGTTGAACTTATAATAAATTATACTATACAAAACTGTATATATTTCTCCTAGCATATAATAATATACACAAAATGAGACATATAAAAAAAATGTATATTATTAAATAGTATTTCACAAATAATTTGTGGTAAAAAATATATTTCAAAAATTAATGTTACACATTTTGTTTTTATTCAGAAATGTATTCTTAACGCAAAAAGTTTTACTTTACAAACAATTTTTTTTTGTAATAGATCAGTCCATAAGGTTTATCGCTCATATTGTTTTTCTCAGAACAATTCCCACCATCGTTTTTCATAAAGAGAACTAAACATCCAAGGGTTAAGGAAAATCTTTCATATTTATTTGATAAAAACAGTCCGAACGTTTTTACCAGAGACAGGATAGAATGTTAGGAATATGAGTTTCGACAATTTCCTCTTTCGAAAAAAAAAAAAAAAAAACGAGGAAAACTTTAGTAATTACTTGTTTCACAGAAGAACTTCACATGATTTCACTGTTTATTTTTTGTCTGATTAGTTATAAATTCAAATAAGAGTTTTCTGGATACAGGTTTTCAGAAGTACTCAAATTGCCTTCCAATAACAAGGACCGAAACAATTAAAAAAACTAATCAGATATATATATATATATATATATATATATATATATATATATATATATATATATTAACAAAAATATATATAGAAGCATATATACAGTTCAACAGCGGATGGCAAAGGAAATTATACGACGCAGATAAAATACAATCAGCTGATATTTAGAAGGCAGACTAAGCACACAAATCTGTAATTATTTAGATGAGGACCGCACGGGTTAGGTGTGGTTCACAATCACTTCGGTCACACTTGTTAATGAAACGCCGAAAACAGTCTTTTGGCTTAACCAGGACGGATTCGGCACTCCATGAACAAGTGTGACCGAAGTGATTGTGAACCACGCGTAACTCGTGTGGTTTCCATCTAAATAATGACCCACAAAATTACCTAATAAACTTTTAATTTGATAATTACATATGAGTGGTCACATATCAAACAGGGAACATCGGGGACATCTGGGAAGAGGAGAAAAAGTCAATTTTTATTTTATAAGTTCAAATCAAACCGTTTCTTATGGTTTTATTTAAGAATGTTCTGGTTAAATAATGAAACAAAATCATTAAAATTGAAGCTATGTTACAAAATTGACTTTTTCTCGTCTTGAATAAGGCCACTCGTATGTACATATCTAATTAAAAGATCATAAAACATTTAGTATGTAGATTTGTGTTCGGCGTTGTAAAAACAGCTTGCTGTGCTTTATCTTCGTAATATAATTTTCTTTTGTCATCGAGTGCTAACTGTATATTTGTTTCTTTATTTTTTTATGATAATATATACTCCTTATTTGTTTTTGTTTTTAGTTATTAAATCATTTTTATAGGAAGGCACCTGCCTTCCAATAAAAAGGAGTTAATATTAGATAGGTAATTTAGGTAGAGAAACAGTTGCGGTCATAGCGATTGAATCACACAACGAAAATATTATATACTAGATTGATAGTGCAAGACCTTCGGATATTTCTTTTCCAGTTATAAACCAAATTCTAAAAACAATCGCTCCATTAAGAGGTCAAATTGTCCGTTGGTTTTTTCTCCTTCCTTGGTTTATTTCTTTCGCTCCATGGTGCCATTTTTTTCCAACTGATTGGTGGTACCCTATCCTCGTTACCATTTTCCGTCAAGATTCCTTTACATCATGTAACTTTCCGATTTTATGGTTGTTTTTTTTATAAGAACAGTTTTTGATTAAGGCTTTTCTCCAGGCATCAACTGAGAAACATTTTCAAAGTTTTCTTGTAGCCTTAATAAGTAAATAAATAAAAAAAAAAAAACATTCAATGGAATAACGTTATCAACATAAGAATCAAAAGTAATAGGTAGGTGGTGCAATTTCTATGAATGCTACGGAATCATTTCAGGGATTTATTTATAATGGCACTGTAGTAATAAATAAAAAAATAAGACTATACAAAATAGTAGTCCCCTCTCCTTTATTACAATTCACATTACGCAACGACAAGGCTTATAAGAGTTTTCAAAACGTGAGAAAGTTATCAGCTTAAAAATATTCACATGTGCAGGGGTAACTAGCCTAATTCTCAAGAAGCAGTTCATTAAACACTCAGAACCAGGTAGGGCCACCTCACAATATGATTTATAGTTTTAGTAGGGCTGTCGTGGAAGGGACTAGGTATCTCCAAACCATGTTTCTCCTGAAGTATTTTCGCTAAACATTGATAGACTGAGTATAGAATTTTAGACATATCCCCATAAATAATAATATAACATTTTAAAAATCTGACGAATTAATACTATTTATTGATTAAAATATATTAGTTAAAAATAGTAAACATTATAAACTGATATAAAAATGAAAAAAAAATCAATAAAAGACGAAAATATACACCCATAGACGTAGATTTCCGAGGAGGTGAAATATTATAATTTTAGTTCATATTCAAAAATAATTAATTATATGTAGCAACATATCCTAGGATTTTATGAATCATTTACATATGCGCACGGTGGGGCGCGGTGGCCAAGTGGTCTATCTAACGTGTGTGCACAGCACCGCACATTGTCCGGCAACTTGTTATAAACGATAAAATTATTACCACATATAAGATTCAACCACATATCCTGGTGCCATTAAAAGGCAGGTAAAAAAAAAACTACGTCAACGTTTTTGAAATTCAAACATCATGACAGGAAATATAACAAATGCAAGACAGACCACATTACTCCATGACATTCAATCAAATAAACGAAAAAAAGGTTAGGTAAGTTTTTTTAAATTAAGTTCACAGCTCAGGAAGGTTTTAATCAAACATTTGATCAGAAAAAAAAACAAACAGATTACATCGAAACATATATTCACACGTTTACACGTGATCACAAACTCCAGGCACACTTACAAAAAAGTATGTCATGTCATGGAGTAATGTAATCTTGTTTTTTCTGTCCTGATGTTATCTGAATTGGCGAAATGGTGAAGGGTCAGTTCGTTTTTTACTTGCATTTTAGAGATGTAAGGTTACATGGTTTGATTTTTCTATTTATAACGAAACATTACAAAATTAATCAGTCAGATTTTTTTTTTTTTTTACTGCACTTGAAGCACGGTGCGGTCAACCCATTTGTTATGTTACAGTAGAACACAACCCAAGATAAAATTATTGGCAAAGATATTTCAAGATGTATTCAAAACAAGACCAAGGCCAAAAATATTATTCAGATGCTCAAGTTAAATACCAAAGGAGTAACTAACGAAAGGAAAAGGGAAAGTGTGTAGAGCAAAAATAATATAGTTTTTTCTCCAATGTAACCAATTATTGGTCAAAACAGATCTAGCCCCTGATTATGTTTAATTTAAAAAAGTATAAAACAATGTTTATTTAATGACAAAGAAATCACACCCAAAAAAATAAATAAATAAACATTAAATAATAGAAATGTTTAATAGGGTAGCAATGTATTTATAATTTATCCTTCGATTCCAGAGAAGCCTGACAAACCTCTACGGTTTTTATATGATGGGAAAATATATCCCGAAACGTAAAATGAAAAATAAATAATATGTGACAAATAAAGTAAATATACAAGTTATAAAGTAAGTTATATTGTCCCACTACTTGAAAAAAGAGAGCTTGACTGCTAAGAAAGGGAACCATTTATACATCTACATTTACCAATTTACAATCACACATGCGATGCAGAATTCCAACTCCTTCATAAGGTGGATAAGAAAGAAACACCTGAATACGAGCTAAAAGCATTAGCACTAGAAAATATAGCTCAAAAGTACCCTCTTCAAGATTGGCTCCATATCATTACCGATGGGTCAGATGAATCAGCCGTTAAAAATGCTGGAGCAGAGAGGAGGGAATTCAAATCTCGAGGGAACTCGAGGGAATTCCAAATCAGCGCTGCGGTGGGTAAAGATGGAACAAATTTCGACGGTGAGATAGCGGCGATCCTCATAGCCTTAACATTGTCTAGAAGGCGAGACTCTCTTCATTGACTCTCAAGCAGCCATCCTCGCTGTTACTAACATGAATGAATGTTTATCGAGTGCTATATTAGAGTGCAAATCTCTCCTCTGTAACCTGACAGTCCGAGTTACCAATGTGGTCCTACAGTGGATTTCCAGCCATGGTGGAATTCAGAGAAACGTTGAGGCTGATAGTCTTGCCAAGCGAGGAACAGATTTGCCTCAGCCGATACATCCAAAACCTTACGATTCAATACGGCGAATGGTAATGATGGCAGTGAAAGAAGAAATTAGAAAAGCACACTTGGACAAAGTAGAAGGGAACTACCGATTCCAGCTGAACTACCGAGAAGAGATGCAGTTGCCTGCTTCCGCCTGGCCACTGGTCACGACTATCTGCAGAGTCATCTCCACAAGATAGGCGTGGCTGAGGTAATTGTTGTGATTGTGTCATCAAGGAACAATGGATGCAGACCATCTAGACATGTCCTACCTTGACGGACATAAGAGAAAAAAAAATTTTAGTATATATATTAAAAAATCTAAATTAAACTTGGCAGCAAGATATCGGAAGGCCGAATGAGCAACGACTTTGGCATTAGAAAAAAAAATATATTTGCCCAGGGGTACCTAGAATGGAATTTCATGGCGAAAGTTGTGCCATCAAAATTTATTAGGACACACTTCGACGGTGTTATGAATTCCAAAATGAAATGTTTTAAAGCATGGAACAGATTGTAGGATGGGTAATTGTATATAATCTACGAATATTTCTATTCTCATAAAATATCATGGGAGTGGTGGAGCAACGTTTTTGCCTATGTCTTTGCTGACCTCACTAATTAACATAAAACTTTCTAACAAAATAAATAAGTATCATTTGTTAAAGTCAGTATAGCTTCATCATTTTTATTGAGCACAGAAGGAAACAAAAATTAGTACAAATATTTTTAGTTAAAAAAAAAGTTTTAAGTGTTGTTATTTCTAAAAAATTATAAAATAAAAATACTTTATAAATAAATGAAATCAGATAAAACTGGACCATTATAATAATTCTCGAACTTTGCTATAATTTAAGATGAAATCAGTCAAATTTTTTAAATGAAGGTATCCAGAAAAATACAGATACTTATGGAGTACTTGAACACCCTCAGTGTTCAAACCACGCCCTGAAGATGACCCACATGCTTGGGATGAAACGTTGGCATAAATAAACAATTTAAAAAGACTGCGTCCTGAATATTTATCACCCATGATATGTAGAACAGTCGACTAACTTCCTTCAAGACTTATGGAGATAATAGAATAGAGGATTGAATTTGATAAAACTGATATGAAACCATCTATGTTTTTTTTCCCGCAGAATCTTTGAAAATATTACAGCAAAGGATATGTAAAATTTTTAGCTCGACATTGATGGATATCCGACGGTCTTGGCTTTTTATAACCGGTAGGTTTTCCTACGATCGATTGAAGGTTTATGTATCTACTAAATAGAGCTACCTTTACCACCAATCTATAGCATCTTGTTATTCGGTATCTCCAAAAAAAAAAAAAAACATGCGGTCTGGCTGAGAGGAAAATGTCAGTCGGATAATTAATCAATCGTGATTTTCAAAAACGTTGCAACCGAAATAGATCAACGTCAGATACGAAAATTCCATAAAATTACCAGTTTCCATAAAAAGTTGGAAATGATTCATAACTACTCGGCTGGACCGAATTGTAACTGAGTGACTGATACGTCCTTGACTTTACCGAGAATGCAGGACCGACCACCTCACCACCGCACCAGGAGCCCGAACGATTTAACATGACTTGGGAATTTCCTCCTTGTGAAGTAGAGAGCAGGCCAAGCATTCACCTGGTATGAGTCATCATTGAGAATGGTCACTCAAACCTGGCTTTTCCAGGAATTTTTAGAAGAGGAGTAAAAAGTTTTCAAAAATGATTTCTTAACATGACACCATACAACGAAAGAATGATCAAGTTCTTCGTATTTTATCGCGGAACTTTATAGAAATCTGCGCAAACCAGATTTTGTTACAAAATCATTATAACTCGACATGTCCTATTTCGATTCGCCATCTTGCCACCTTCAGAATTTTTATATTAACTTGTATTTTTTTTTTTTATAAGTTGCGGCAAGAATTAAAGAATCAAAACTGGATTCGCCAATTCTACATGAAATTTATTTTCTTTGTATGACAAAATTAATCGCCCCTAGTGGTATTTAATCTACGTAATAAATAAACTGTTATAAAAAATTTGTATCTATTACAAGTTAATTTTTTTTTCTCGAAATTAAGTTTTTATGTTTTAATAAAATATAACAAAAAGAAATAATTTAGATCCAAATTTATTTAATCCTCAAACATAAGTATATTTATCATATCTATCCAAGCCATTTTGGAAAATTAAATAACAAATTACTAAAAAGTCATAAGTTCACAAAATCCAACAGGTTATCATTTGAACTGTAGAGAAAAAAAATATATATATATTTTTTTTTTCATAGACTTCTCCTTTGTAATGTATAATTGGCTAAATCATATCTATCTCATACTCTTCTTCCGAGGGGTAAATACATGTGCAGTGGGAAATTTTAAGTTAGAAGTGTTCTATTCCACAGGCAGATCTACGGGAGGGTGGAGGGGGGGGGGGACTTTAGTAAAATTTCACCATGTTTTACAGAAAAAAAAATATCAAAATCTATCTGTTAAAATATTCTTGTTCGTTTAATTACATTTAATAGGACTTCAAGAACCATTTAAACGCCATTTCATATAGGTAGTTGATTTCTTTAATTCTTTATTTTTTTTTTTTATCGTTAAAAGTATATGAAAAGAAAATCTTTCAGGCTGAAGCCCCCCCTTCCAATTTTTTTTTTAAATTTATTTATATTTAAGTGTTTAAGTGTATATTAAATGATTTGGCAATAAAAATATTTGGACGTACACTTATAAACTAAGATATATTGGATATAATTATTATACCAGATGAAAACGTACAATTAAAATTACAGCATTTTCCTTTCATTATGATGTGTCTTCCAGTTAAATCTTCTAAATAAATACAATAATTTACAAAAAACATTACAGAAAGAAAGCTACTCTGGGCTAATCATTTTTTAAGTAGATAAAATATAATAGAAAAATAGGACACTGGAATATCCGACGTGAATCATTATTACGAAGTAACTACCAAAAGAGAACTCAAAAAACCTAAAGCCAATAATACCATACAGCAGATATATAATATTTCAAGGAAAGAATATTAGTAACAAATAATCGAAGCAATAAAAAAATACGTTTCAAAAAAGTATTTATTTCTTAACGCGGGTTCGAAAGTACAAAAAACCATTTAGCATAGTGTCTTCAACTAAAAGATCTAATTATGTGTATAGTTTATTTAAATATTGTAGCTGTCTCTTATTCGCAGTGTGACATTTAATTTTTAAAAATATATATAATATACAGATTTTGTTAATAAATGTACTATTTGAAATTTCAGTACATAAATAATTATCTAACCATTCTGTGGGTCAAAGGCGTTTGGGAGTTTGGTCCTTTTATAGGCTCTATATGAATGCCAAGATATAATTATAACTCTCCCAGGACCATCTGTTTTGGTTAGAAGTTCGTTTCAAAATCAGTTATTTTTATACTTTACAACGATACCTACTAGTACAAAACTCCTAACTTTTACAGACACGTTAAATTTCCAATCATGACACATAAGTAACTATAAATGAGTTAACGCTCACAGTGTTAAAGGTCACGATTCATTTGGTGGGTCCGTCACGAAATAAATTTTATCCCACCCAGGTCGGATTCGAACCGCGCACAGTGGGACGAGTAAGGGAAAACTCGTCTTTATAGTCCAGTAGAGTAGCTAGTAGCATGTGAACTTGATATGGTGAAAGTTACTGGTTCAAGAATGGTTCCACCATTATCTTTTTGGGGCGGGGTGGCAGAACGGGCTAACGTGTGTGCACAGCACCGCCCTTGCCCGGTAACCTGATACATAAGATAATCGGTCACCAATTTGAGTCCCGGGGCTGGAGGAGTCCTTTAAATCCCCGCCCTCACTCCCTCTGACCCAGGAAAACCCCGTATAGCCTTAAAGGCAAGGAAGGGGGTACCAAAAAAAAAAAAACTAACTGCAAAATCTATATTAACTGTTTTATTGATGTCTTGTGGAATTGTTTTCAATTGGCAAAATACACATTCTTCACTGTTTTTATTGAATATTTCAATTGAAAACCTAGTCATTGCATGGAAGTTCGCGCGATTTGTAAAATTGCTTGGTTTGAGCTGGTGGTTCATGCAAGCACAAGTTCAAAGTTTATCAACTTTTTACTGTCATTCTGTTTAACTAGAAAAATATATAATGATGTATACAACTTCTTTTACTTCGATTCTGTTTCCCTTTTTTGTTAACAAAAGTACCTGTTTTTAAATCAGATTTTTACAAATACTGCGATTTTAAAAAAGTTCCGATTTCCAAAATTCATTCTTACTATAACGTTTTATCAATAAATTCGTATTAATTTAAACCACCATGGTCCGCCTCAAGGTAGTTAAAATTATTTCTGTATTCATAAATGTTAGAATAATTTCGAGATATCTTCTAATATCTACAATAATTAGACTCAAATTTAGTTTTAGAAATTGTATTGAACATACGGAAAATAAGGTTCGGTAGTTATTTGCCTCGAAAAATAACACCCAAAACAATAAAAAAAATACATTAAATATTAAATCTTGGTTTTCATTGTTATAAAATTTTAATTTTGTCTATCCAGATAAGAAATAAACTTTTATATTATTGTTTTAACTGTATATAACCGTCCTTTGTTTTCGCCCTAATCTAAATAAATAAACAAACACGACACCGTTAAATGAACTACAGTTTAAAGTTAAATAAAACGGGGGGTCAATGGGTATCCGTTTATATTATCTAATATTACTGTCTGCTGTTAGTAATAAAATATAATTGTTTTCAATCTGTAACCCTGATTCTTTTTATATTTCGATATAATTTCATTATGGTAAATAGAATCTGAGAGTATTTGGTTGAACCTCGACATTAGAAATGGCATTGTGAGAAGAAGAGGAAAATATATTGTGTTTTTAAAATATTATTAAAATAATGGTTATATGTAGTAATATAGACAGCAATTATAAATGGATATATAAAATTATGCGTTTTAAGAGGTCTCCATCTTATCGAAGTTAATTTATTGTCAAATTTAATAATTCCTAGGTTCAAACGAAGAAACCCGGATTTATTTGTTTTGTTTTTTTTTCGTTGAAATGTTTGTAATGTTTACGTCATATTCGTGCTCCTTGGCCTTGAAAACATAACTGTACTAAATATCAAGTTAATCCGACATCATTTACGAGTTCCAGACCCATGTCCACGAAAACCTTTCTTCCGTCCCATTGTGCGGCGTCGATGAAGATGATGATAGTTCCAAAGATTGCAATCATCACGAAGGTGCGTTAAAAGAATTGAAATTTAAACAAAAAACTGATGATGATTCTATCCCATTGGATAAAATCGCTTACCTCTAAACAAGTAATGAGTAAATAACTGAAGCAGGGTGGATGCGAAGGAAGAATTCTATATTTTATCTAAACACGTTTATCAAAAAGTTGTAAGGCATTTGTAGTAAGTACAATTACATTAGTGAATTGTCCAGAAAGTGAATTAGTTATTAGAAAGATTTAAGTTCCCAGATAATTTTTTTTTTTTATTTAATAAGCAACAACACATAAGGGCAGCTAGATGAAATAATATTAATAAATAGGTTCTAAATACAATGGTCGTATAAAGCCATCGGAAGGGGCTGAATCGTCAACGGAAGATAACATCAAACAGATCAGGCCGATATGATGTACAATGGGACAAGAGAAAAAAGGGTTTGTGGGTGGTACGAAGATTGTAAATATTATAAGTTTTAGATCTGCTTGTACCAGAATATTAATTTTATATTTTACTTCATCAATTAAATACATCCGTTAAACAATTAAAACAATAAATATTTTATCAAAGATGTGGAGAAAAAGTGAATCACTATTTTTTATATTAAATATATAATATAATATACAAACCAAAAACTGGACCGGCATAACCTTAAATCACAAAGAATGTTGATAAATTTTATCTTTGTAAAATCAGAAAATTTAGTGCTAGTTGTAACTATATTTAATAAATAAAAGATTTTGTATAATTTAGTGCGCATTTTTTGATCGGTAAATACTCGATAATAAAGTGTGTATCAGGTGAATGTACAAAAATGTACTTAAGTGACTTTTTTGCAATAAACCATCGAAATTGGTTAATGGCAGAGTAGTTTTTATACAAGATGGAGGAAATTAAATTTACGCAAAAAATAAATAATTTTATCTTTCATGTTATAACGCTTGATATAAATTTTGAATAATTGTATAATTTTTGTTCAACAAATATTGTATTTAGTTACAACAAAAGTTGTATTTAGTTAGTTATCGACGATTCTATGCATTAAATGATTAATGTGTGGGATACTTAAAAAAATATATAAAATAGCTACCGGTTATTAGAGTTTATGGATAAACAACTAAAACTTAATAAAAAAAAAATCACTAAGACGAAATCAACCAGAAGTTTAAAAGAGGCACTGTTGATTTCAAAGCTGACGAAATGTTTTCTCTCCAGACATTTATGAAGGGCAGAGTAACTGAAATGGCATTTCAAGATCTCTTATCATCAAATCCAACAGTTACATAACATAGAATCGTACGATCGATATGCTATTGACTGAACAACGTACAGGTCCTCCCTACGGAAGCTGGTTGACAGACGTAGAAGTGACGATAACATGGGCAGTCATGACTGTGTACCTACAATACGAAATAATGATAACGCACTCGGGTCACTGCCGAAAATTATATAATTTTGCATTTTCTAAGAAATATTCAATCCTTGCATGAAGAGCAATACATTTTCCAAGTCTTGTGGTAAATAGTAAAGATGATCAATTATCAATTATTTTAGACTCAGCGGTAATTTTTTAGGTCTAAGAGTTAAATAATTGTAAACATTTCGTGATACTCAGATTAACGAAAGCTGGTTCAAGTGATTCATTCAGTTTCTCGATTATGATTTATAGTATGTTTAGATTTTAATCGATTTATTAACTATATTCTAATCATAAGGGAAAAATTAAAAAAAAAAAAAAAAAAATGATAAAACTGAAATAATTTCATTTTTTATTAATTACAATTAAAGTGGTAAAAAATAAAATGTAGTAAGAATATGGAAAATAAACAAACATCTTTACCCCATTACATCATATAAACAAAAAGAATTATCAAAAAATATCTTCACAATGATGGTTCATTAACGAGAAACAAAAACAGAAAATTAAAATATGTTTTTTTTTTTTAAATAAAGCATGTGACTTCGTTTTACATGATCGAATACCCAACAATACAAAAAAGTCTACTTTTTATGGACGACAAATACCAGAGATGAAATTACAGATAAGTATGATCTTGAAATTCTGAAAATGAATTAGAAAAAATGAGATGACTTTAATAGAAGTTTTTACCAACTACAAAGTTATTACTATCCTATAACTCATTACTTATAACTATCCATAATTTGTTTTTAGTATTCGTTGATTTGTCTTTTTTTAATATTTAAATATAAAACTACTCTTTCTAATGCGCTTTTAGTTGATTCCTATCATAAATTCTAGCACGCTATGACCTCGCATGTTATCAGC
This sequence comes from Nezara viridula, assembly GCA_928085145.1. Lineage (NCBI taxonomy): Eukaryota > Metazoa > Arthropoda > Insecta > Hemiptera > Pentatomidae > Nezara > Nezara viridula. The sequence goes on along the minus strand of OV725079.1, from coordinate 110,467,777 downwards.
TGTGTACAGACTGCTTAAAGAATAACAAATAGGCAATAAAGGCTACAATAGAGGAAATTATGCACCAAGCATAACCGATACTCATTGAGCAAACCAAACTGAATACAACATATGATTCCGTAAGCATAGCGAACTACCCTTATATGCATTTTGAACGGTAATGTGTGGACGTCATAACACCAAATGGAAATTCAATTATAATATATCTATAATTCATCTAGAATTTTATAGAATAAATAATTAGTAAAGTAAAATACATGAGATTTTTACAAACAATAATATCGGAAATTTTCATTGAATTCTGTTCATGAAGTTTGGAGGGGAGGGGGGAAATTAAATAAGTTTGAATTAGATTCTCTAAATCTTAAGAGATGAATATTTACGGTTATGAAATTAAAAAAGGAAAATACTTAATCCTAATTTTTCATAGAAAAATAGGCGAGGAACCCTCAAAAGCAACTAAGTAAAAATTCTATATATATTTTTAATTCATTAAGTAATTGAAATAAAGTAAAATAATAAGATAGGTTTGCTTAAATCATCGCTTTAAAAATATACTTTGAAACCTCAATTTCCATTTTTTTTTCTTTAAACATTTAGCGATATTCAAGAAAATTAACTAGGCCTAGCCCTTAAGTTTTTGTCGAAAATGATTGAGTAATTAAGGAACTTAATAGATGTCAATTATAGAATCAGTTTTTTAAAAAAATAACTTTTTATTTCTGGAACCACACACATACCAATATATACATCCCCGCTCTGTGGTGTTTGAATTGCTAATATTTCCACAGATAAACGTAATAAATTCACAGGTTTATACGACTATAAATCTAGAGCCGCTTCCATAAAAATGCTAGCGCAAGTAAATACGAGATAAGACGGAAACAATAAAATTGCATACCGCTTCAGAAAAAGAAAGATATAGATCTATGAGTGTAAAATACGCATCTATTCATAGTCCAATAAATAAAAGGACATATGAGTATAATAATAAAAATCCATTTTTTTCCTCTAATAAATCAACATTTAAAAGGTTTATTTATTTTTTCTTCTAGTTTTTTATTATTATGGGTATAGTAATAATATATATACAGCATGATCATAGAAATTGCATCGCCGAGTACAAGTTTTATTTTATTTACCAGATTGCTATCTGCAAAATCTCTAGATATTTGTTTGCTAGTTTTAAAGTGATATTCTAAAAACAATTGCATCAGCAATCAAATTGTACGTTTGTATTTTCTCCTCCCCCCCCTCCAGTTATTTTTTTTTTCAAAATTATGATTACCGTTGATTGGTGGTATCCTAAGCTCTTCGCATATTTTCCGTGAAAATTCCTCCACTTCATCTAAAGGAAAATATTAAAATATCGACAAATTTAATATTTTCCGATGAGGTTAGTTGTTTGAAACTGGTCGTAATTACAACTTGTAACTTGGCATTAGTTGAAGCTTATCCGAGAATAACTGTTTTAAGTTATCTTGAAACTTAGATAAGTAAAGAAAAACGTTATAAATGGAATCAACGTTATCGACATAAGAATCAAAAGATACAGGTGATGCAATTTCTACATAACCAATGCACAAATACATATATAAACCACGATGATCAATTTACGTTTTAAAAAAATGTGTCAAATTCTGTGCAATATGATAATAACTTTTGATATAAAATGTATTTATTTATTAGATCTAGGTCCAAAAATATAACGGATTGAATTCAAATGTCCAAATAATTAAATATCTCAACAGAGAAATTATCTGATTTAAAACACTTAATAACTATTAATAAATAACAAACTTCAATTAAATTAGTCACTATTAACATTATTTTACCAAAAAAAAAAATTATTAAAAATTAAAGATGTTCTTAATTGACCATTGCATCACATTTGTTTTCAATATATTATTTTTAAAATTCCGAAGAGCGAAAAGCTTTTCTTTTTATTGTAGATTCTTTATTGAGAAACATTGTTAATAGTGAAAGAGTAGTCATTCATACTGTATTTACAATAAATAAAAATAAATTATACGGCGAAATAATAATACTTGCTAAGAGTAAATGTATATCAACAAAAATAAACTAATAATAATAAATAAACTAATCAGAATAACAACTTAAATAGACAAATACTTTCATACAATATTTACAAAATTCATTCCCTTGAAACAAAATAAAAATGATGAATCGGCAAACTATAAAATTGATAATGATGTCTGGTAAAGTGAATTAAACTGGCTCGTAAACAAGGAAATGTTTAACTGAAAGTAAGAAAACAGCTAACTCAGGAGAATCCATAAAACTACATAATGCCACGATAACACCACAATGAAAAATGTTTAATATTTAAAATATCAGCAGCCGCTAATCACAAAATGTTGAAATTTAGAGAAAAGTAATTTTCAAAGAGTGACCTAAATTAATTCTAACAATTTCGTAATTTCGTGACTGAGTTTTGTAAGACAACGTTCGAGCTAAGTGACCCGCAATTATCACAACCATTAGCAAAAAGGCAGACGTCAAAACATCAGCTATTAATCCTTTTTTTTTTATCAGTATTAATTCCCAAGCATTTCTAAAATGTGAAAAAAAACACGTTTGAAAATGATTTATTAAATAGGAAACTATGAAAAACAAAGAGATAATATTTGAACCACGAAGGCAAACACCACCATATCCACATTTTTGTATTTGCTCAAGGAAGATAATATTGCATTACTTTGAGCTATTAAAATTTGTTTCTTAGTTACTAAATTATTTAGTAAAAAAATGGACATGGAGTAACCATATGGTTGACCTCCGGGGTACAGATAGACATACACGTTTGTTTATGATAAGTACATTTCGCCTTTATGTTCCCGAAATAACTCATTTTTATTTTTTTTTTTTTTTTAATTCTTTATTACCAGATTAATCAAAATACCTACGCAACAAAATTTCCAAAATGTCTAGTACCATGGTGCATCAAATACATTTAAAAACATTTAATAAATTATTTTGTAATTCATAAAATTTAAAAGTGGATTCGCATTATTAATCATTTATATACTTATTTACAATTTGAAAGATTTGTATATTGGAAGATAAATTTAATTATTATTCTTTCGAAACTAATAATAATAAAATCTACGATCAACATCAACAAATCTACGACTAAAATCAAAACGATTAGCTTTGTCTGTTTTAAAATGTCAGACTGTTCATGTTATTGGAAGAATCGTACTAAAACTAAAGCCAAAAAAAATAATTTGTATAATTGATAAATATAAATTAAATCCATTTATATTTAATTAAATAACAATTCGGGTATAAAAAAACAAAACAGTGAATACAAATTTTAAAAAATTATACTGATAGTCAAAAGAAAAGAAAAAATGAATAAGAAACAAAAATGTTTTTAGTAAGGTTTTGTGTATACCTAAATATTTGTGTATTTAGGTAAAATTAAATATCTTTAAGACATCCATTATATATAGATTGTTTCATACACCGCAAAAATACTCAATGCCCTTAATTGAGTCAAAATGTATTTATTTTTTCTCAATAAAAAGAATTACACAGAAAAAAAATAAAATACAGTAAAAATGTAATTTAAGGATAATGGAATTATTCTTCAAAAGTGCCGTCAGAAAGAGAATACGAATCCATGTCATCATGCTATTGTTTAGTTCAAATCAGTGCTTCAAGGTGACAAAAAAAAAAAAAAAGTCGCTTGCATTCAAGAAATAGCTTTCAAAGCTAAGCATGCACCAGTCGTATTACGTCAGTCAAGGACGTCGCAAAGTCAGCAGTGTGCGGCAACAATAACCTCACTTTCATGCGAGTGTGTCAGTATGTGTCTAGTAAAAATTAACATTATATATATATATATATATATATATATATTTTTTTTTTTTCTCTGCTGTAGTAATCCTACAGAAGAGACGTATATTTTTTAGAAATGTGCTTAAACTATGCAAAGCATATTATATGCATTAATTGTTATTTAATTTTTTTTGCATAAAAAAAAATTAGTACGTGGTACAGATCCCTTTCTATCGAATTATCAACATCCGCCTGAAACTTCGTAAATAGTTTCATCTCATCGTAACCTACGACTATTTTATTTATGAAAATTCTTGAATTGGGGCATTTTTAATCTGGAGGAGAGCAAACTTTGTCTATTTAATTTAAAATCTCGTGAATACCCACTTTATTTCTAGTTGCAAAGTTTGTGGAGTCAGCCCGTCGCAATAACATTCATCTGTCGTTTTTAAGTGGGATCTCTTTAGATTTTGATTAGTGGGGCCGTGTTCAGTAAGAAATTGTGTTAGTTTATGATGGGTGCTTTCTTTCTGTTGTATCGTAGTTTTGTGGGGTGATGTTTAGAATGTATTTATGTAATGGTCGTCCTTTGGTAGACTGTTGCCATTCTTCAATTAAATCAGTCCATAAGTTTTTTTTAACTAAGTGAAGAGGGTTAATTATATTCAAAAGGCAGTTGAATATCACAAATAGCTACTTTTGCCAATGTGTCAACTTTTTCGTTTCCATGAATGCCCCGCTGTGTCCCTGTACCCAAATCAGTTGTGTCTAAGTTCCATATTGTTGCCATATGAATAAACAACATTTAAAAAAATAAATAAATATATATAATAATAGTGAAACTAAATAATGAAAAAATGCAAAGATTTTTACGAGCAACGTCAAATGAAACCTGAAAATCTTTCTTGGAATGGCAGAGAATATTCTCGGAAAAAAAGTGTAACAAAAGTGGACCAAACATAAATCTTTATATAACGCGGTTGGGTGATATGCGCAATCTTTTAACACTTCAAATATTTGGACAGGAAGATTAAAACAGAGGTTTGACGTAAAAAATTCCTGGTTGCAATCAGGCCGTCAAAAAAATCAAGAAATTATTTTACTTTAACAAACCAGAAAGTTCTTGCTATTATTCAACCCAAGGTCATGGAATATATTAATTAATTCACGAACATGTATTTAGGAATAGTAATAAATGCGTAGATAAAAACACACTTCAGATGCACTAAGATAGGCCAAAGACGAAAAATAGCTATGTTTCTAATATAAAAAAAAAATTAACAACAAAGTTGGCAAATTAAATGGTGAACATTTCTTTTTTTATTACATCTAGAAGTAAAAGAATTCTAAAGGTGATCATTTTTTTAAGACTACATGGGCAAATTTAATGGGCAAACCTACACTCAGTCAAACACTAGTTCAGTCAATGAATAATTATAGAAGGAAATAGCGGGGACACAATTTGGACTTTGGGACATTGTTTGGACTAGTAAGGAGGTAAACACACTAAAAGTCCCCACTTTTAGGTGATGAGCACCTAGAAGGTAACATTTTTCCGGTTTTCACTTAAATCAAGAAAACTAGTGATGGATAGGAACTGGCGACAAAAGCATTCCGTGTAAAATTAAAGCTGATAAAATTTGCAATATGATTGATTATATACCTTTTTTCGCTACCTCGCTTAGTTTCCGATATATCCGTCATCAACTATAGCTAATTTTTGGAGAGAAAAAATGTGCCTAGTGTTTATTGATATTTTTGGAGTTTTCTCTCGCATCAGGGAACCTATCCATCGCATGGACAAAGAGGTTCTATACAAAATAAAAGCTGATAAAATTTGAAAATGTGGTTTAATACATATATTTTTTCGCTATCTCGCTGAGCTCTTTGAAATATCCGTCCTGAACTATCGCTAATGTAGGGAAAAAATAATACCTCATGTTCTTATTGTATTTAACTAGCTAACTCTTGATTGCTTCGTTTTACGATTAAGTCACGAGGAAAAACGTTTTTAATAATTAAATTTTCTTCATGAATATATATTATTTTACTAGTTTATCTCCAACAGGTCAAAAGTTAAATTATAACTTAACTTATAAAGTTCAATTATGTCAAATCCGCTAATCTGTAGAAAAAATAATTTTTATAATATTCGTTATTATTATGTTGCTCTAACTCTCTATACATCTAAATCTCTATCTATATACATACATACAATAAAGTTTATAATAAATAATTATTTTTTACCCGCAAATTCTCGAAATCGTCATATAAAGTTATAACTGATCTAACTTTTGAAGATTAACTAGTAAACTAATATATATATTCATGAAGGAAATTTAATTATTAAAAACGTTCTTCCTCGTGACTTAACCATAAAATAAAGTAATCAAGAGTTAACTAGTTAAATACAGTAAAAACATGAGGTCAACAGTTTTTTTTTTTTTTAAAGTAGCCATAGTTGAGGACGGATATCTCGGAAACTAAGCGAGACAGCGAAAAAAGGTATATAATCGATAATATTGCAAATTTTATCAGCATTAATTTTGTATAGAATGTTTTTGTCGAAGCGATGGATTGTTTTTCTGATTTAAGCTACTAGGCGACCTCCATATTTGGCTCACTACCTAGGAGCTGGGAATTTTAGTTTTTTTACTTCCTTACTAGTCCAAAAGTCAAAAATTCTGTCCTTGCCATTTTCTTCTATAACCTCTTTTCGAGCATTCATTGATTGGACTACAACTCTAATCTAGATTTCATGAACTTAATACATTTCCATCATAATTTTTTTTTTTTTGCATTAATGTTCTGGAAATCACTGTTATACCTTTACACATAAAACCAATGATGGTACCGATTCCTTCCAGAATTTTTAACTACCCAATATCAAAGTTAAATACTTAAAATATCTTAATGAATATGTGATTTTTTGGATTAGAGATAGAAAATTTCATACACTGTTTGCTCACATTGTTACATACGATCTTTTGCGCTAACAAAAGGTCGTATGTAACAATTTTATATGTTAATCCTATTTGAGCTAAGATGGACATTTTGTAGCCTGCCACGGCAATAAATTGTCTGCTACTACGGAAAATAGTATAAAAAAATAAAATATGAAATTATACTAATAAAACATAAAAAAAAATATGCTCTTCTGTAAAAAAAAAAAAAAAAAACAACAACTCAATTTCAACATACGACATTTTGCACTAACAATTTACGAAATTTATATATTTAATGTAAATATTTAATCTAACAATAGTTTAGCCTTATCCAACAAAAAGTGATCCAAGCCAACAAAAATTGTCTTGCAGTTCAGTGTAAGCAACGCAAATTTTTATGAAGTATGAATTTTTGAGAGGACACATTCGACGGGGTTACGAATTTCGGAGTGAAAAAATTCAAACCAGTGGACAAGTAGAAACACGGAATAGACAGTAAGTGTTATAGTATATTATCTACGAATTTTTAAATACTACTTTCTCTAACACAGTTTTTAAGAAGAGGAGAGCAATAAAATATCTTGGAAGAGAGAGGGGGAAGGTTCATGCGCCATCCAATTTACGGTGGATGGAGGTCCCTGTAAAAAGGTATTGATTTTTTTAATAAATAAATTAAGATTAACCTAATATTAGGATTGACTCCGCGGCGAATGAAATGGGCTTGTAAAATTGTTAGGCTCCTTTAAAGTAAAGAAAGGAATCCTAAAAGGTTAATGTTTGCTGTACCGAATGGTAAACGTCCGACGAAGCGAAGGTGGAAAGATGGCGTTAAAGACGATCTGAAGGGACTGGGTTTGGATGGCGAACGATGGAGGGAGTAATAAGCGACTGGTTGAACTTTCGGGTTTGCTAAACCTTTTATTATTATTATTAATATTAGAATCAAAAAGTTGCGAAAACATAGATTAATAAAATGTTTATAAAATATTATTATCGTGGAAGGTAGAGGGAGAAGGTTCATACGCGCTATCTACTTCAGGGGAGGGGGATTTTAACCTCTATAAGAAGGTATTGATTTTAGACCACACGATAGAAGTGAAAAAATCAACAAGGTGAGATTAATAATATAAAACATAAATTATAAATAATAGCTCAATACAAAGATAATAAAATGCTGACTCTCGATTACAGTACGCAGATCTGATTTTTAGTTTCTGAGATATTTTAATCCATATTTTCAATAAAATCCGTTATCATTTGGCTTTGGACACTATTTCTTTCCTTTTCGCCTCGTTGAAACTGCGTCGCGATTTTGAATAATAGCTCATTACAAAGAAGATGAAATGATAAACATTTCCCTAGCTAACAACATGCAAGTCCGATTTTTAGTTTTTGAGATACTTTAATCCATATGCAAAACACTTTAATTAGCCGACTTTGGCCGAGCGTTACACATCGGAGATCTGACGGCTCAATCTAATTCACTCTCCCCCACAAAAATTTCTAAACGTGCCTAAAGAAGTTTTAACTTCAAAAAGTCCCTTCTCAGCAAAGATTTAAAAATATCTCATAATAATGAAGATTAAGAAAACTTTTAACACTATTCAACAACCTCAATAGGTGCTGAGTGAAACGAGGAATGAGTTCAACAACTCATCTGGTTATTGAACAACAGTTGGGCCTCATAAATATTTATAGATAATTAAATAGCACAAGTAGGGCTTAATAAGCGAAACTGGAATAATTTATGATAAACCGCAGCTTCTGGTCTCTGTTTGACTTTGCACGTGTTATTCATCAATTACTACGAAAGAGTCATAAACATGTGCTGAAGTTTTATAATGTTTTAAAACATGAATTGTTCATTTAAACGAATATATTGCTACCGCAGTTGAACCGTATAATATCTAAAAAAATACTTGTAATATTAAAATATAGAACAAAATAATAAAATAAAACAATGTACTTCAAAGCTGTATTTATGTTTTATATTTTTTACATTTATTTTAATTTGTAATTTGAGATTAGGGTGTTGAACTGATAGATGTAATCCTTGTTACAAAGGTTTGAAATCTATAATTACTTTTTCCACAAAATCATGCGTAAATTATTAATTTGATTTTTCATTTAAAAAGCACACCTGATTTATAAATAAAAATTTAAATCTGCCTTTAATATTAATTGATTCGATAAAAAATAATGATCACTCGCTGAGTAACATGGTATTACATAAATAATAATCATTAAACTGTAATAAAAAAAATGTTGATCAGAAAAAAAAACAACCTTTTACACACAAATCAATATGTATGTATACGTTATTAATGTACAGATTTTTAATATTATATTTCTCAAATCTTTTTAATCGCGCATGCGGTACTTGTTGATAGGGCGTTTTCAACATTGAAGAACATCTTAAGCGATTTATGTTCTAGTTGACAACTGAGCAATTGAATAACTAATTTATTTTAAAACTAAACTTCCCCAGCTCCATGTAGAGTCAGTTTTTTTTTAAATATTTATATATATGTTTATAAGACAAATTTCTAATGAATTTCGGAAATAAATATGTTCTGTTGCTAATAATTGACAACAATGTTCTCCACCTCCAGGCTCAAAATATATCATAGAAATTGTACACAAAATTTTAATTTCTGATTTTAAAAAATATTACTCAAAAATTATAATTATTGTTATGGTAAAAATTTTGTAGAAAAATAATGATCAGGCTATGAATTTTATCACTTATTAAAAATTAAAATCTCTCTTAATAAAAATCATCTTATGGTTTTTAAAAATTCCAGATAAAAATTTTGATTGATTGAAGTTTATATTTTTATATTTTCTTGTTTTTATTTTTATATTACTACTTGTTTCTAATGATACATGAACATTTACTAACTAGATTTTCTCGACTTGTTACACTTCTGACCTAGGTTAGCGAAGCGATCGATGAACATAATACACAATAACAGACCGATGTATAAAACGTAACAATAGATAATGAAGTGTTCATAAATAAATGTCATTACCATATTATGATTAAAAAGAGGAATATAAACAGGATAGCAAAATACCGTTGGATTGATTATTTTCAAAGTCAAACCTAATAATTTTTTTTTTTAAATCGAGACCAGTAACTATTCCTGTGTAAAAAAGTCGAAGAAATCCGATAGTACAATATTTTTTTTATACAAATAATTGTTTTGGAGAAAAAAACCAAGAATAATAAAGGAAAACACCATGAATTTATATATACTATTACAACTATCTTGCACTTCAAATCGACAAATTATTCTTAAATTAAAATTTTAAAATGGGAGAACATTTTTTAATGACTGTATATTCTACCATGGCTATATATATATATATATATATATATATATATATATATATATATATATATATATGCATATATGTTGGAAGAGAGATGGAGAAGAGCTAATTATAAGGAGAAGAGCTTCAGTAATCAAGATATTACTGAAGATTTATTTATAAGACTTATAGTAAGGAAATAAGGAAATTTGTTGAATAATCATTTTCGGTTAAAGTGATATTTTATTTAGACGAAATAAGCTAATATTTAATGTTTTAATCCGGATTTATCTCTGACAAGAAGATTTATTATAGTTACATCTTCCTCGAAAGTTAATAAAATACCCAATATCTGCAACCTATACCTATGCTAAAATTTATTTTATTAATATATATGTGTGTGTGTGTGTATGTGTGTATGCACAAAAAATATTCCCAAAGAAACATGATGTATATAATGATGGACTAGCAAAGTTTGAAAAATAAATTAATAATACTACAATAAATCAACCTTAAGGAAAAAATAAAATAAAACAGAACATGTAAAATTAAAGCAAATTTTGAAAAACAATAATATATATATATATTTTTTCATATACCCAATTTTAGAATAATTATAACAGTAATTGATGCTTTTAATATTATTTTTTGTACCTTTGTCAAATTTTAACGCCTCTAATTGGAATTACGAAGTGTTTTATGTGATATAAATGATGCGAATATAAATTTTATATTTATATATATATATATATATATATATATATATATATATATATATATATATATATATATATATATATATACACATATATATAGTCTGGATTTCGGTCCACGAGATGATATCTAAGTAGCTATATTCTTTAACTGCTGGTTACTGGGAATGATATTTGGTAAAATATTTTTTAATTAATTCGACAATTTTTTCTATTTTAAGTTCACGATAAACTTGACAGTTTCTGAAATCCAAGAGAACTTACCGTAGTTCTCAAGATCTTATTTTGAATAGAATGAGTTACTCAATGATACTTGTGTCATTGAGTGTGACAGACAGAACATTTCTAAATAAAGAAATGTGAAATTATTTTTTTTGGAAGGTTTGTCCTTTTCACCGTTTCTCACGCACCCTTTACTTTCGGAAACGTACATTTTTTTTTTTTTTTTGATTTGCGTCCTTGAACTAGGATACAGGATACCTCTACACTTTAAAAGGTAATACGATGAAGTTAATCATAGCTGTGTGTCAAATTTATCAAGAAATCTTTAAAAAATAATACCAATTTAAAATGGATTATTTTTTATAGAGAGTAAAACAATACAATGATCAAATTTCTTACGAATTAGCGAATCAATTAGTAGCGGTGGCGAGGACCGGATGAGAGCAGATCCAGACGGCAGCGGTCAGATGATGATAAGGCCCCGGCCCATGATGAATACTGATGAGGCACTGCCTACGCCTCCTGAATAACCTCATCCCTCTTCCTTTCGGCTCTTTGACGGCTAGCTTGGACTACCTGCCATTGGGGCAAGCAGACCCCTTGCCAGTCCATGCTGCTTGTACCGTTATCTTCTTCTAGAGACAATTTGTCCAGGGCACTGCCAAGAAGTGGTTTTCATGCAGCCAATAATACCTTCAAAATATAGAATATTCAAGTCGTCTACAGACGGGGGAAAGTCAGGGCTTTTATTATTCTGAAAAATCACAAATTTTCACCCAACTTGCCAGAAAGGTAGAGATTTTCTTCACGTTTGCCAAAAAAATACAAGTCCTAGTAGCGTAGTCTGGTGAAGAATACTTGTAGTCTGGCTCAATGAATGATCAATGGTCAAAAATTGAACAAAGTGAACTTTCTAAAAATTTTAAAATCGTAGATTTTAAATATATATATATATATATATATATATATATATATATATATATATATATATATATATATATATATATATATATATATATATATATATAAGATAAAGACCGGAGACTGGCGATATCAGCCTTAATACCATCTTGTAATGTAAATAAACATAGCAATTGTATATAAGGCAGATTATTGGACGAATAAAGCAGTGTTTATTCAGAAGTCGTGAGTATTGTTTCTCGTTCCTCTTTCCTTCTTTTTTTTTATCTTTCAAGCCCGGAGACGCTTAACTGGTGCCGAAACCCGGGAAAACGTCAGGAGAACACGGAAGTAAAATTTTTTTTCTGTCTTTATTTTAATTTTTTTTTCTCTTCTCCTAGTCATAAGGAAAAGACGAGATGCCGACAGAGGGCATAATTCGACCAGGAGTGTTGAACGCACCTGAAATGCCGCAACCTCAGGAAATGCCGATAGCGCAGATTCCTCAGATCGCCCCTCAGGTTCCGCAGATTCCGCAGATACCTCAGATACCGCAAGTACCGCAGATACAAGAGATCCCTCCCTTACCTAGGGACACATTGGCAGAGGCGCATGCCAATGCATTGGAGTGGATGAAGATAAGGGCAGCAACCACGCAGGATCTACGGAGAGCAATCGCAGACCTGGAGCGATTCGGGGGCGAGATAGGTGAACTTAATCACTTCCTGAAAGGCGGAGACCGCCTCATATCAAGAATCGAAGCAAAGGTGGCGGAGGACCTTGTGAACTTGGGAGACGCAGAAGCACTGAAGGCAGCTCTCGTGTGCCGAGTGAGGAGGAACATCCTCAACCAAATCCAAGCGGACGAGGAGACACCATGGCCAGTGATTAAGGAGCGGTTGAAGAAGGCTTTCGGAGGGGGCCGATGGACGCCGGAAGAAGATATCTTCCAAATGTTTAGGGAGTGTCGGTCCCAACGCCAAACAAGAGGACAGTATGCGGGGGTACTAGTGGCGAAGTACAACCGCATAACTGAGAAAATGCGTGAAACCATGAGTGTGGGAGAGGTCGAGGCTAGGATGGAATTCCTTTCGACAATACTCAAGGTTCAGTTAGCTAAGGAGACTGGGAGAAGGGACGGACTGCCTAGAGAGCGATCGTTCCTCGAGTGTGCCCAAGAAATGATAGATCTGAGTGCAAGAGAGGAAGAGACGCGGATGGAAGTAGAAGAACCAGGGTGGACCCGAGTGAGTGACAGACGACCCCGGACAGCCCAGATAGGGTGGAGGAAGAGGGAAATGAAACACCCGAACGGAGAGAAAGCCACGACGGGCGAGAGAAGATCCGGACAGTCCAGGCCTAGGAATGGACCCCGGAGGGAAGACCGAAAATGTCACGGGTGCGGGAAACCGGGACATTTGGTAGCACAATGTCCGCGCACTAGATGTTTCGAGTGCGGGACTGAAGGGCATATTGCCAGACAGTGCCCGTACATGTTTCGCAGGAGGGAGAGACCTCTAGACGAGCCAATGGAGGTGAACGCTCAAAAGTTGAAAAAACGAGCTAGGATGCAGCAGAGAGACGGATCTTCGGAAGAGGCAACCGAGGAGTCGGGGACGTCGGGAACGGAGACTGACGAGCCAGCCAGCAGTGGAGGCGAAGGAGGCAGGAGCAGCCAACGGAGCGAGCAACGACGAGCGACGGCGGTAAGGAGGAAGCGAGGTGGCATCTGAGAAGGGTGTCAGCAGAGAGGCGACCGCACAGCAACCTGCAACAATATTAGAGGTAAGCCATGCTGGTTGCCGATTATTGAAGTAGATGGGGGAGTGAAGTGTCTCGTGGACACAGGGAGCTCGAGTACTATCTTGACTCGGGGGGCGTTGGGGAGAGTGTGCGGGAGCGAGAGGGTACTCCGGATACAAAACTGTGGCTGCCAGCTAATCACTCTGGGTGGTCCCTGTAAAGTAGAAGGGGAAGCGTCAATTACGCTTGACCGGTGGGCAGGGAAGAAGGGGGAGCTAAGGGTGCATGTGGTAGAGAGCATGGCGCGGGAGTACCAAGTCATAATAGGGTGTGATCTGTTAGGACAGGTAGGGGTAAGCATTAGAAACCGTAGAGGAGCTTGGAGTATCAGGCTGGGAAAGAGGAAATTTGGATGTATAGGGGTCGCGAGAGAAAGAAGGGTGCGGATAGGAGCGGTGAACAGGGTGGAGGACTGGAGAAAGGCGTTACAAGCGGAGTTCGTAGATATTTTCTTCAGGGAGGGCGAGGTATTGGGGGTAACAGGGAAGACGGTACACGAAGTTCCACTGAAGCAAGATAGGGTGACCTACGTAAAGGAAAGGAGATACCCGCAGGCGATGAGGCAGCATATTCGGGAGGAATTGGAAAGCCTGAAAGAGCAAGGGATCATAGTCGATAGCACCTCGCCATTTAATAGTCCCCTGTGGGCAGTGAAAAAGAAGGCAGCGCCAGGGGATAATAAGGAAAAATACAGAGTGGTAGTGGACTATCGTAGGTTGAACGACAACACGGTAGACGAAAAGTACCCGATCCCTAGATTCGAAGATATACTTGATAGGTTGAGTGGGGCCGTGGTGTTTAGCACGTTGGACCTCAAGGCGGGATACCACCAAATACGGATGCACCCGAAGGACCAACATAAGACGGCGTTTACATTCGAAAGGGGGCATTACGAATTCACCAGAATGCCGTTTGGTCTGAAGAATGCGCCCATAACGTTTCAACGCCTGATGGACGAATTTCTGAGGGGGATCGACGACTCCGTATGTCAAGTATATATGGACGACCTGCTGATTTTTAGCAGAACGGAAGCCGAACACGTGGGGCATTTGAGGTCGGTATTCGAAAGGCTGCGACAATTCGGGCTGAAACTGTCAAGTGAGAAGTCCCTGTTGGGACAAACGCGAATCAATTTTTTAGGCCACACTATTTCTAGCGAGGGGGTCAGACCGGATGCGGCAAAGGTGGAGGCTATCACACGAATGGCGGTGCCACGGGACGTTAAAGGGATTCGTAGGCTTCTCGGGACGCTGAATTATTATAGAAGATTCGTACCTGAGATGGCAGAATACTTGGTACCTATCAATAACTTGCTGAAGAAAGGCGCGAGGATCGTGGTGACACCGGAAATGGAAAATAATATTCGGAAATGCATGGATAGGTTGCAGGCAGAACCCGTATTGGCGTTCCCGGATTTTGAGAAGCAGTTCAACGTCACCACCGATGCGAGCGAATACGCGTTGGGGGCCGTTTTATCTCAGGGCAGAAGTGAGGGTGAACGTCCGATAGCATACGCGAGCCGACGACTTACGAGCGCGGAATCACGGTACAGCGCGTTAGAGAGGGAGCTACTCGCGATAGTGTGGGCCATCGACCATTTCAGGCCGTATATATTTGGGAGGAAGTTTCGAGTCCACACCGATCACAAACCCCTTCAGTGGGTAGGAAAACTTAAGGAAACCTCTGCGAGGGTCACGAGATGGAAAGAATTCCTTAGTCAGTACAACATGGAGGTGGTGTATAAGCCGGGAAAGGAAAACGTGGTGGCAGACTGGCTCTCTAGGGCCATCATGATCAACGCGGTAGAAGAGGACGGAGGAGGTCCATCGCGGGACGTGCGCCAATTCTTGAGGGAATGGACTCCTGAGGGTGAAGGGGCAGATGATACCGTCAGTATAGAGGACAGGGAGGGGTCCCCGGAAGAAGATAGCTCAGCGGAGGAAAGACCAGAGGCGATGGAGGAAATAGACGAAATCATCAACGACAAGCATAGACAGGTAATCTGGAAAACCAGGACAACAGGGATCATGAAAATAGATTACCGAAGATACGGGAAAAGTAGGATTCGCGTCATTTGGTCGCAACCCGGGGTGAGCGAGGAGCAAATCCGTACGGCACTGAAGGACGCCACGGAGCCGGGAAAGACACACCATCTCTATGTTGGGAACAACACGGTATGGGAGAAAATAAAGCGGATGTGGAGATCCGAGCGGATAGGCATGGATAGAACGATCATCCGGTGCAAGTATGCAGTGGAAACCGTACAGGATGAGGAGCAGCAACAAGCAATTACATTGGCATACCACCAGGGGAAGACCAACCACCGAGGCGTCAACGAGACGTTGCAGGCATTACGGCGAAAGTATTTCTGGTGGGGAATGAAAAAATCTATCCAAGGAATCATCGGGAAATGCGAGGTATGTATGCGCACAAAGTATGATCGACACCCCCCCAGAGGAGTTCAGGAAGAGACACCTACAGGGAATATGCCGCTACAAGACCTCCAGATCGATACATTCACCTGGAAAGGGTTCAAGTGGGTCACGGTCATCGACACCTTTAGTAAAGTAGCTATGGCACATCAGGTCATGGACAAGTCTGCCAATGCAGTTGCGGAAGCCCTACAAATCTGGATACAGTTTTACGGAGTTCCCGAGAGGATCACATCAGACGGTGGTAGAGAATTCGACAATACCGCGATTAGGGAGGAGGTGAAAAGGTTAGAGGTTGTGTGGCATTATAACACACCGGGACACCCTAAGAGTAGAGGAGGAATCGAACGCTTGCACAGCACGTTGAGTGACCACATCCGTGTATATCAGGGAGAGAAAGGGTTGGAGCCGGATGTTGCGATGAAGAAAGCCGTAACAGCTTACAACCATTCGATCCACTCCGTAACGGGATTTTCACCTGTGGAAATACTATTCGGGATGCGCAGGCCAAGGAGAGATTGGGGGGAAACAACGACCAATGAACATCTCGTAGAGCAAATCCAGAATACTAGGGTAGAGGTAGGAAAGACGTGGGGGAAGGTAGCGGGGAGAATTCAGCGGGAAAAGGAGAAGCGGGTAGCGCGGCAGAATGTGCAGGTACGTGACCGAATGGGAGAATTAAAAATCGGAACAATAGTGTATCGTAGAATTGGAACCAACAGAGGGAAACAATTGTTACGGTACGAGGGCCCATTCAGAGTGATTGCTATTAGGGAGCATAATCTGGTAACCATTGAAAGCATTAACGAACCTAAGAAGAGGAGAACTGTTCATATTGAACAATTGAAGCTCCCAATGTTAGAACCGGTACAGAAACCAATTGATTCGTAGTACCCTTATCGCGTATTATAAAAAAATATGTTTTTTTTATTATTATTACTGTTGATGATGTCATTTTTTTTTATTATTTTTGTTGTTCTTGTAAATAAAGATATGGCAGCATAATAGAGGTGATTGTAATTTTTATAGGATTAAGAGCTCTGTTCCATTGTTAATAAGACGTTGTGTGTTTACTTTCTGTGGTTTATTTCTTTTTATTTATTTCTCGTTCCAGCGGAGTGGAAGTGAGGTTTGGTGTACTTTAAGTTTATACTGGTACAAATAATTGTAAAGGGTTAAGGCTGATACCGGTGGCTCCGATCTGGGAATTTATAAGTTTCCGAAAATCCTATTCGTAAACTGGTGGGGGGGAGATAAAGACCGGAGACTGGCGATATCAGCCTTAATACCATCTTGTAATGTAAATAAACATAGCAATTGTATATAAGGCAGATTATTGGACGAATAAAGCAGTGTTTATTCAGAAGTCGTGAGTATTGTTTCTCGTTCCTCTTTCCTTCTTTTTTTTTATCTTTCAAGCCCGGAGACGCTTAACTTATATATATATATATATATATATATATATATATATATATATAATTAAAATACCCGAAATCTCTATCCAGTTACAAGTTTAAACGGTTAATTACTTGAAATGAATAAAACTAAAGGTATTTCAGAGCAAGTCATTTTGAATAATATGTATTTAAGCTCTGTTAGAAAACATCAATGAGGATGTCATCTACATTATATTAAAAATTGTTTAATTTTTTAATTAATTTAATTGATATAACGAATTTAATCAAAATTGTTAAAGCCATTTTCAAAATAATTTAAAAAATGTGTTGAATCAAAGATAAAAAGTTGCACTTTCGGTTAGCCGATTTAAAGTAAATAGTTACATACCATTTACCATCTTAAATAAGTAATATCAGTTTCATATGACTTTTTGTTTTTTGAGCTAGACTAACAGCCTACAACCTACACTCAGACCATTTTGCGAGACTGGATCATAGAGGGGACCTCAAAATGTTTATTTTCGTTAAAAACTACGATTCGAAAATTTTCATGATCACAATACTTTCGTTTTCTATGCATTACATATATAAGATGAAAAACAGTTTAGATATGCAGTCATTAATTTTGTTTATTAAGTTTGCTGACTTTTCAAGTCATAAAAACAAAAATGTAGCACTAACAACCTATGAAGGGCTATGGATTCAGTACAATGTGAGGAAGTATAGTTACAAGTCCAACGGTTGTCCAGGGAGGTGACGGGCCAACATCACGCTCAACCTTCAGGTTTGCCCCCTTAATTAATTATTTAATTAAGAGTACCCACTTCATAGCACGCTAACTTGGCAAATATTGCCCAAGCCATAGCGGACTCATTATATAACATAACTGACCAGGTTCCTTATTGTCAGTATGACACCAAACAAATAGACTGGTGGAACTAGAACAATAAATAGGGATCGTTCTCACGGTATTAAATAATAAACGTGATCTAGCCTTAAACAACCCATGAAGAGTTATTTTAAAGTGTTCAAGTACAATGTGAGGAAGTACTGTTACAAGGAAACGGTTGTGCAGAGAGGAGACGGGCCAAGTAGTGGAAGAAGAGCAGAATGAAATTATCCTCGGTACGGCTAATATCAACAGGAATTTTTAAGTAGTATAACATTTGAGCCTAACTCTGGACCTTGGTCCGGGTAGGTGAATAATTATGGCAAAAGCCAAGAAAGTGCGAAATTCTTACAATATAATACGTAAAAAGTTATAAAACTTTTGTTAAACTTACATCAAAATTATAATTTAAAAAACATGAAAAAAACAAACATGCTTTCAATAAAGAAAATAATTTTGAATTTGAGAAGGTTGAGATTTTATAAAAGGAGAATAATACAAACAAGAGAAAAATATTAGAAGCTTTGTATATTACAGAGAACACAGAATAATATACGGTTAATTTCAAAGCGGATTCAGGGTAAATAGGTCTGAATTATCCAGAAATAATAAGTTTTTTTTTTTTAACATTTTATTGAGAAATATTACAATCTGTCTCAGTAGAGATAATAAGTAAAATTAATTTGTAAATGTACTAAAATATAAAAATAATGAGTTTAGTGCTTGTTTAGATATATATTTAGAATAATTTATATTAAATCTTAAAAATAAATGTAATTTATTGAATTATTAGTCCGTGGTACAGACCCTTCATGTCGAATTATTAACTTCCGTTAAAAACTGGTGAATTCCAACATGCTTTCTACTTGAATCGTAATATAACTTTTAACCTGTTTTTTTTTTCATATTAATTTTTGTGCATTTAGGTCAGTATAATAAAGTATTATTTATTATACTGACTTACAGGGGAAAAAAATGAAAACAAATTTTATTTAATTGAACAAAATAAAATATTGAAGTTCACAAATAATTTATATTCACTTTAAATATTTCAAACCTGCAGTTTTGTTTTAAATTAAAAACGATACTTAGAATTAGTTACATGAATAAAGGAAATTATTAATTTTACATACAGTTAAAATAACTATTTAATTTAAAACAATGACTTAATAAAGCCATAACAAGAAAATCTACGAATACGAAATATTTTGAAAAAAAAACACTTTCAATATTTTTTTTTCTGACTGGCATAATGCACCGCGGCCTAATCAGATTAATTATATGCCAATATCCATATACTATTTTTTTTTTTTTTAAACGGTTATTGGACTAATAAAAATTAACCAGAACACCAATATAATGGGAAAAAACGTTAAACCAAAATGAAAATAAGTGGGTTTCAGTTAACATGGTCGCTATATCAAGAAATAAAATGCAAATGTATTAATTTACAGGTCAAAACACTGTACTAAAACGGAATTAATAGAATTAAAACTCTCAATTAAAAATAGATTACATAATTAGAAGCTATCAATAAGCAGTAGCTATCCGCTATGAAGGTTTTGCCTATTCCAAGCGCCTAGCAGTGAAATGGACTAAAATGGAGATTTTATGTAAATTATTGACTTAATTTTCATTTTAACTTACAAAACGGAAATACAAAGTGATTTCGATTAATCAGAAACTCTGGACATCAAACCTGTGCTAACGCGATATTCTAATCAGAGAACTTAGTTCATGTTTCTCGACTCTCAGATTTTAGCCCAAGTTAAATTTAAATTTTTTATATTGGAAAAAATTGATGTTATCATATTTGAACAATATTCAAGTTTAATAATTTTCATCATTCAGTCTCAATCGTTTTTTTTTATTAATATATATATTTTTTAATATTGTGAAAACAGAGTTTTAAGGCAATCACTGTCTTTGTTTTTTCTTACCCAGTTTTCTTATTTATTTCAATTGGTCATGTCTCATCAAAATTAGGAAGTCTCAATTCGACTAAAGAATTAGAAAAATCAGGTGTTCAAGAAGCAACCTTCACTGTTTCTTTTAGTTTAACAGCTGCATCTATCTTCAGGTCTTAAGAGGAAGTATTATTCTCGAGCTCCCCCTGCGATAAGACCTTTTTCGTTACAATATTAAGAGGGATGGCTTGGCGGATTTACCAGCGAACATACGGGAGAGGATTTGTGAAGACTCCAGAAGATGGAAGATGATCCTTCGGGAGGATACATTGGAACAATGGAACCGGCGATGGGAAGTTCTTTCCCACTGGATCGCGCCTAGAAAAGACGGGTCCTCCCGGGCTACTGGGTCTCACAGATCCTCACGGGGTTTCAGAGCGAACCTTTTTAAACATGGTAAAAACGTCGAACTCTTATGCCCCACATGTGGAGTACCAGAAACCGCTGAGCACATCCTTGTAGGTTGCACCAACTATGAGGCACTGAAGGCCAAATTGATGAGGGAGGTAGGGCTCTACATTTTAACAGAAAGAAATTTTCCTCAATTGATGTCTCAACTAAACTAGCCACACTTTAAAAGCTTGGTATGCGAGAAGCTTTTTTTGGGTCCCAGCCCACTTCTCTTTGGGTAGGCGTGAAGAAGTAGCACCTGGAAGTCCGCCAATGAGGACAGGCGAAGATGGATGAAGATGAAACCAGATAGAAAATTAATCGAACAGGCTGTGTGCGCAGCAATTTATCAGAATGTAAAAAGATAAACTTGCAGCAGTAATTTGTCAAGCAGAAATGTGTATCAAGTCACTGCTGCAAACTCCCGTACTGTCTTAAAGGAAGGTTAGGAAGGAAAATAAAACAATAAATAGTTACATCTGTATAATATATTAACTGAAAGAATTAACTATGCTTTCATAACATTATGGATGCGGTGAATGTGTTAAAAAGATCAGGTTCGTGAAAATCGGACAGTCTTTAAAATTTGGAGGAAGATTCCAGCTGAGTTGAGCAAGATGGAGAGGAAACTCCGAAACATAGCACTGACTTATTCGAAGTCATCGATGAGATCGGTGCTAATTTTAGGAACTTGTTCAGAGAGAGTAAGAGTGAAACAGCTCCAGTTCATTAACACCACGTGAAAACCGCCTGCAGTCTGTACACGCCTCCCGAACAATTGACGTCAATTTCGCATTATTTAATTTAAATTTATGGGAGATTGTCTATATATGTCCCAAATGGCTTCAATAAGCGGCCAGAATGAAAAAATTGATATACAAGAAAAATAAAATAAGATCAAATTATAAATTTAATTATAGTGAACCGTCAATGAGCCTTTACGGTAGAGGCGAGAAAGAGGAAAAAAATAAAATAAAAATCTCTTTAACCTACGTTTAGTTAAAAATTCAAAAACTTTTAACCATACATAAATACATTTTACTATTTCATCACTTGAATGACCACCTAACATACAGCGTGCTTCTTCGGAATTACCTTATCTGTAATCTAAGAATGATCGGAAATTCGAGTCACGATACCCATTGTCTAACCATGGGATCATTTAATAAATGTGTTCTTCATCAAGGAACTATGTATTAATAAATAAATTTATATATTTATATCATTTAGGGAGTTATAAAAAAATCGGCAATAATTTTATAAAAGCACAACTTACCACACTTTAACTATTTAAAATTTCCTCTTTAAATGGTTTTAAAAAAGACGAAGCTTACTGTCTAATTCATATATGTTTTCCTCACATTTTCTATAATGATTAAGGTCTAATTTCGACCAGTGGGCGAACACCAGTTTTAAATTAATATACTATTAGCGATTTGTACATATCGTTTATGGAATCATCAAAGAAAGGACTATACACAATATATTTTTATTTTTAATTGAAGAATTTTACCTTGTTCTTTATTTTCTTTATATTTTTTGGCTAGCGCCTTAATCATCCCCTTCAAAGTAATCACACTTTAAAAGGGATGAAAAAAAATATACATTAAGGGCTTCTCTTTTTGATGTCTTAAAAACCTCATTTTAGAGATTAGTTATCATCATTCATAACTTTTTTTGTTTTACCTTCCAAGACACTAAAAAGTTTTTTTTTCACATTTATATATATTAACAATTTTTTTGTTCGATTATATGTCCCATTTATTATCCTAAAAGATGCTAATAAACTATGGGTATTTGATTTTAAATAATAAATATGTTATTAAATTTTTGTTTAACCCAAAAAATTAAACAATTTAAGAAAAAATGTTATATAAATATGCATATTAAAATTATGAAGGGCATAAAAATCAAAATCAGTAAAAATTATTATCTGTCGCTTGTTATTTTTGATTGACTGCGCTCAATATTAAAATTATTAACATTTGAATTTCTTACTCACGGGATTTAGTAATTGGTATATTGAATCAAGATAAAGATAATTCTAATTAAGATTTTTTATTTACATAACAACACAAAAATGGTTTCAAAATATACGAATTTGGCGGGGAGGTCGAGCGGACTAGCAAGTGCATAGCATCCCGCGTTGCCCGGCAATCTGAAACCGAAGTTATAGAAGATTAAATAAGTACGAGTTCGCGTCCCGGTGCCGGGAGGGCTTTTACCTCTGGCATTAATTCCACGCCCGCATACCCTTGGCTGAGAAAAAATTCCACATCCTAAAAAGCGAGGAAGTGAAGAATGTATTATTTAACAGACATTAAAAACAGAATACTTACAATAACACAAATTTCTATTTGACGATTCTCATGAAATTCTTTTACTAACCTGCAACATAACAAGAAAAAAATAAATTTAATGAGATAAACTGCAATCCGTAATTAATAAATTAAAATGGAATAACATCCAAATTAATAACAAAAAATGAATATATTAAAGCTTTAATAATTAAAAATATAAAGTATACGATTTGTCATTTTTGAGTAACATGTAATAGAAAGTTTTTAAACTACAGTCTTGTTCATTGAAAAACGGAATGAAAATGGAAAAGTCGGCCAAGGAGGTGGACGAAACTTCATAAACAGGATAATGGACTCACTTAGATTTTAAGTTAGGCGAAACGCCCGTCTTCATGAATTTTATTACAGACAGGTCTAATTAGTTCTTTTGTATTTAAAACGTAAAGCGAGAGTTAATATTTTCGAACCAGAGCAATAACATTTTTTTGACCTAACATACGTGTACGAAATTTCCTACGGTAGGAAAAGCACATATCAATTATGAACAATATCTGAATTAAACGCACTGCTTCAATAAAATTAACAAATAAACATATGTATTAAAAATTTTAGGTAAGGACTTCACATTAATATTAATAATAAATGCACACATTTGATCACATAGTCCTAATTTATTTTATGTTCTACACCGACGTTTCAGCTCCTAAGGCCACTTCCAAGAGAAGAAAACCTTTAATAAATAAAATAATCATCTTAATTATATTAGCTCATTAATTATTTTCATTTTATACTTTATCTTACCTACTTATTTTAAACAATTAAAATATCTCATCATTTCTGTAAATAGTGCTAAAAATATCAATAAACAACTTTGATATCCATATACTGCTCCATTTATACCATTCACAATCTGTATAATTCTTCCTTATGTAGTTTTATTTTAGTCTAAACATTCTGGGATGGTTGCAATATTTATTTATTAATTTTTTTTATGAAAAATAAATTCCTTGTGAATGGCCTAAGGGGCTGAAACGTTGGTGTAGAAAATCAAATAAAGTAGGACTACTAACAAATAATTTAATATAATATGATGAAAAAATAAATGATGAATCTCAACCGTAATAGTTCCTATTAAAGACAATAATCTGAAATTGCTATCCAACTCTACTTCAAAACTGCCTGAAATAATCTTAAATTGTTAAGAAATAAATAAACAACGCTTTTTTGAAAATCAAAGCACAAAAAAAAAAGTTTTAATATGAAGGAAAGAGTGGTAAGGCAGGCCTGGAACCGAAGGAGGTTAACTTCCTCAAGATTGCGTCACCTATAGCGTCAACATTTGCTTAAGGTATCTTATATGGTCCTTCCGGGCCGGAATATTTTACTCCTTCAAGCTGGAAGTCCTGACTAAAATATGAATATAGCTCCACGGCAAATGTGTCATCCTTATATATTTATGACTATTTTTTTACTAGCTTATTAAAAGTTCACGAAATATGAATTGGTTCAGTAAGGATCTAAGGGGTATACCTAAATAACTGATAATGCGTAAAACCCCATAACTGCAAGAGACTAAAGAGTTAACAATAAAAGACAAATGTTCCAGAACAAACGAAAATCGACTGATGATGAAAATGCGATTAATTTATAACCTATCATGATACCAATTAGGACAACAATAATCTTTACAGTATTTTTAATCCTCATACCAGACTGAAACGACAAGAAACCGCTCGACGTTTCCGATTACTCCAGCATTTACTAGACAAACGCTCTAAACTTCCAATCAATTACAAAAGACTCATATACATGACTATAATAAGGCCTATTTGGACTTACGGAGTTGAGCTATGGGGATCCCCTAAACCATCGCATTCCTCTCGTATTCAATCCTTACAATCAAAAATCCTTCGTAAAATCCTCAATGCTCCCTACTTTGTTACAAATAAAACCATCCATAATGACCTTAATGTTTCAGATCTGGCCCAATCCAGATACCTATCCTTCCATAATAAACTTCAGAATCATCTAAACCCCCTCGTTTCTAACCTTGCTTCCTGTTCAATTCCTGATAACCCTCCGAGGCGTCTGAAAATAAGATGGCCCCATGATCTCCTAATGTAGACAGATCATTAGAGTGCTACCATTGGGTAGTTACTCAACAAGTGTTTTCACGTCATTATATCCATATGATCAAATTTACTAAATGTATTTCTTTAATACAGTTGTAAATATCATTAAGAAATAATTTAAAAAATAAAATAAATTTTTAATTTGCTTGACTTGTGGCATTTCTTTGATTATAATAATAATAACATTTATAATAAAATTGATTGACAAGTCTATCATTTATAATGTGAAATCATAATAAAACCATTTAAAAAGAAATCAAGGCAAAGTATTTTTGATAAAATCGAAGTCAAAGCTAATAAAAAAAAACTCCATCATCAAATTGTCTAACATACTTAAAAGAAAATCAATGATTACAAATAAATAATGATTATCCAAGTAAGATACTTCTTTCAAACATAGACCACTATATGATATGAGGGTAGAATATTTTATTCATGTTCGTGACATCGTTTGAATTTCGGATGTCGTCAATATCTTAGTTATTTATAGCTTTTAACCCTTCTTAATTAACGATGTGAGTTAGAGGAGTTCATGTATGATATTTTATACAAAAATAAGGCTTAAAAACAGTGCCCAAAAATTATGTCATGCCTCATTTTTGAGATGCGCATTTTTACGTGATTATGAATTTTTGGAGAGAACCATAGATTCATGGTGTAATCAATTCTTGAACAGGAATATATTTTTTTGAGACTCCAATTTTGGAGAACTTTAGTTTCTCTACCGAAGAAAACAAACTTCGGTTGTAGACTTACTGAGCTATCGCTTCGCTTTCTATAAAATAAATAAAATGCCTCGGACCTGTGAGGTATTCCTCCCAAAACACAAGGTACTATAGAATATTCTATTCTAATATAATGGAAGCTCGTCTAATTTTAAATTAAAACAACCAAAGTTTGAGGGGTTAAACATTTGAGGGTGTGGCTTGATTTGTTGATGCTTACATTTTTTTATTATTATTATTATTATTATTTATGAAATTTACAACTGTATACAAATTATTGTAGGAAGTTAGTCGACTTCTACATATCATGGGTGATAAATATTCAGGACGTAGTCTTTTTTTATAAAATTTTTTATTTTTTTATTCATGCCAACGTTTCAACCCAAACATGTGGGTCATCTTCACAGCGTGGTTTGAGCACCGAGGGTGCTCAAGTACTTGAAGTGGAGTAGTTGCTCAAACCACGCCCTCAAGATGACCCACATGTTTGGGTTAAAACGTTGGCATAAATAAAAAATTTAAAAAAAAAGACTGCGTCCTGAATATTTATCACCCATGATGCATACAAATTAATATACATTCAGTAAATATGATCCAGAGAAATACATGGCATGACAAGGCTTGTAGAGAATCTACCCATTAGTAGCGCTCTAATAAAGTATCTAAATTAGGCGAACAGGAGGCTTTTATCGTCGTTCCAGACTTCTAGGGAGATTATCAGGTAGTGAAGAGGAACCAAGGTTAAAAACGAGAGGGTTAGGATGGTTCTGAAATCCATGGAAGGATAAGTAAGATTGGGCCAAATCGGAAACATATTCAGATCGTTATGGATTACTTTATTTGTTACAAAGTAAGGAGCTTTAAGGATTTTACGAAGGGTTTTGGATTGTAAAGATTGGATACGAGAGGTATTCGATGGTTTAGTGGAACCCCAAAGCCCAACTCCGCGAGTCCAAATATGTCTTATTATAGTCATATATATCAGTCTTATGTAATTAATTGAAAGCTTAGAGCGTTTGTCAAGTAAGTGCTAGGGTATTTGGAAACGTCGAGCGGTTCCTTGTCGTTTCAGTCTGGTGTAACGCGTTAGTTTTGTCTAACTTTTCAATGTTTTCAATTTGTCTCACAAGGATAAGTGGGGTACTTTTAAAGCATACTATAGGACAGGAAGCAATAGGTTTACGAGGAAGGGTAAAGCTAATTTGATGGGATTTATTGGAATTTATTTTAATTCTGCAGTTTTGACACCATTCTTCAAGGTTTGTGATGTAGAATTAAAGAGTTGGGGATGCAATTAATGGGTCGTTATTAACTGATAGGACACTTGTGTCATCAGCATAGGTTGTAATAACAGTGTTTGGATGAGTTGGGATGTGAGCTGTATAAACTTTGTAAAGGATAGAACCTAAGATACTACCTTGCGGAACACCAGCAGACTGAGAAAAGAGGGATTAATAGGCATTGTTGTGATTTATAAATATCTATTAGTAAGGCAGGAACGAATGATGAGAAAGTATGTAGGTGGTAGAAATTTACAGAGTTTGTACAGCAAGTCCCGGGTGCCAGACTCTATCATACGCCATGTTCTACATAATAATGACATATTAGTGATTAATTTGTATTATAATATTCATATAATATTAATTCAATTAATATAATTTGGCATTATATTTTCTTGTTATAATATTGAGCTCAAAACTCACTTTAAAATAGTTTAAAACATTGCAAGCAGCAATAAAACGTAAAAGAGCGATGACCAACAATTGCCAATTAGTCATTCACCAAGTAGGTGTGGATGCTTGAGTTGGATAAAGACTCTTTAACTTTACAGTTTGTTTTGGATCTTCGGTAATCGAGTACCTTGGCCTGCTGACTTCATCATGCAAACTCTTCATTTACTCCAATAATATGTAGTAGAGGTAAATTTACAACAGAAAATGAGAATCATATTGTTCCATATTTTAATTCAATAGGTAATATTAAATTGAAAAGTAAATGACAACTTTTTGAATTAGATAAGTATAAATAACAAAAAAAAAAAAAAAAAAAAGAGGTATTTTAGTATATTTAAAGTTATTAAAAATATATTTGAGAATTTATAATAATTATATCTAGGCATATTTTTCAGAACTATATTATACATATAACAATTTCATTGACGAATTGGATCCTATAGTGGATATCTATAGAGAGAAGGATAGGCGACCACTATAAGAGACCTCTAATAGAAACATCTGGATAGTAGGAGAGAGGATGGAAGCTCTTCAACTGCACAAACTCCACCCTGGCATCAAGTGTGATAGTGTGATAGCGAAACAGCTGTCGTGTATCAACACCTACACGTGGCCCAATCTACACGATGCAACGCATGTATGACGCGAATGTAGCTCAATAACAATATGATAAATGCCCAAAAAGTTATAACCATGAGACTGAGAGTTACGCTAATAAAGAACCTTACTACCAGTAATATGGCTGAGTGAGAGGAGCTGGGATCTCCTAGAGTCCTGCTTTTCCTTCCACGAATGGGAAGAAATGCTTGGCTCGGAGTTTCGCCGGGTATTGGATTTTGTAAATATTGTATAAAATCATATTTGTATTTAAGTTATTATTTTGATTAGTTTACTTTTTACTCATATACATTTAGTTTTAGTTATATTATTTTGCTGTTAGATTATTTTGGAGTGTAAATGTGGTCACTAAACACTATTATAAATGTTCTTAACAAACAAGTTCTAATATATATGTATATTTATATATTAGAACTTGTATAAATATATATATATATATATATATATATATATATATATATATATATATATATATATATATATATATATTATTTAAAAAAAAAGACAGAATTTCAAATACAAACAGACTCCTTCACAGAAAATGTGATAAAGTTATATGAGCAAACAAATAAACTGATATTTGAAGTTTAGTATCAAATCAAGTCTTTGACCAAAAATATCATTGACTTTTTATCGAGTGTTTCGGCAACAGTCCTATGTCGTGAAAAGGATTTCTTCTAAAACAAATTATGCCCTTCCTAAAAAGTCTTCTCTTAATAACACGTATCTTCTAAAACTAGTTTTATTGAGACCAAAGTAGGCATTGTGTTAAAGTAAATTTTCAATTATCATTAGTTAAATAAATTATGCATCAATAAATTAATGAGGAAAGTATCGAACCCATTTAAATCTATATATCGACAACTACACTGCAAAAATATTATTTGAAACATTATATCTTTGTCTTAAGCATGGAATAAAATCTAGTTCTTATAATAAGGAATACTCGACTTAACCCGTCGTATGAATTATGTTTTGTACTCAAAGTCATAATATTAAGTATTTTATACGAACACCTAAACTTATAGCAAAGTTGATATTTTCTAAAATGGCAGTGGATGTAAAAATTAAAGTTAGCATTTATTAAGCATGATTGCTTTTGAAAGTAACTAAGCAATAAAAGTTTAAATCTTGAATGAGGATAAAATCTAAAATATTTTTATTTATTGTTTTTAATTGAAGAGAAGAATGGTTGGGATGATCAGTCGAAAAAAAATTAGTAATTGTAGATTTTGAAAAAAATCGAATCCGAGTTTTTAACGTAAATACATATTAAGACCCCATTTTGAATAACTATCGCAAAACGGTCTCTGCGTGAGTGTGTATGTGCACAGCATCGCTCAAAAATCAAAATACGAACGACACTGTAATCAAGTTTTTAAGATAAGACATTTGTTATAATTCATACGACGGGTTAAGTCGAGTATTCCCTATTTTAAGAACTAGATTTTATTACATGCTTAAGACAAAGATATAATGTTTCAAATAACATCTTTGCAGTGTAGTTATCGATATATAGATTTAAATGGGTTTGATACTTTCCTCATTAATTTATTGATGCATAATTTATTGAACTAATGATAATTGAGAATTTACTTTAACACAATGCCGACTTTGATCTCAATAAAACTAGTTTTAGAAGAAACGTGTTATTAAGAGAAGACTTTTTAGGAAGGGCATAATTTGTTTTAGAAGAAATCCTTTTCACGACATAGGACTGTTGCCGAAACACTCGATAAAAAATAAATGATATTTTTGGTCAAAGACTTGGTTTTGATACTAAACTTCAAATATCAGTTTATTTGTTTGCACATATAATTTTATCACATTTTCTGTGAAGGAGTCCGTTTGCATTTGAAATCCACTGTAAATCATTTTAAAGAAAAATAAATCTACAGGAATACAAAGAATATTAAGAATTTTATAGGAGTATTTTAAAATATAAATAAAAACAATATTTATCAAAACAGCGGTAAAAAAAAGTAGATAAATAAAAAAGTCTGCTTTCAACGCTTAATACTTATTAATATGCTGGAGATGCTACAGCAACGTTTTCGCTAATGGTGGAAGTGTAACTTGATCTCTTCGATTATCAAGTTACTTATCTTAACAAATGTCTCGGAAACTAAAGAGTTTAATCAAAATCGTATAAGCCGATTTTGACTAAACTACTTAGATCGCAGGGCTCGATAACAGGGCATAATTACCTAATTTCAAAATTTCTTGCTGAAAAGTACCTAATAGATTAATTATTAAAGCAATTAAAGGTTTATTCATATACTCATATTCAGTGCTAAATGAATAAATATACACATGCTGTGAAATAACTTTATATTTAACAGTAAGAAAGAAATTGAAAATTTAAAAGAAAATGAAACAGACGAATTTGCATGTTGAAAACATATTTCTCGAAATTAGATTAGTAATAATAAAAATATAGTATACCACTGGAAAGTTACAGAATTTAAATAAATTAATATATAACAGATAAAATAGTAACAGAGGGTGATGTAGAGTGACGAGAAACTAATTACTTTTAATTGTTGTAGTTAATAACGTCAACATTTATTATTATTAAAAGGGAAATAAATGGAATTTCCGTGAAAATAATAATGAAAAACATAAGTAATATTCTTAAGGTTTATTAACTAAAAAAAAATATATTTCTACTTAAAGTATGGAAGTGATAGTTGTGATATGCACAGCATACATATAGACGGGCATAACCATAATCAACGAAATTTATTGCATTACATATATAATATGCAAAACATTATTTTTTTTAACAATTAGAGCAAATAATATGTAAATATGTGTTGTTATTAATTATATTGAATTATTATTAAAGAAAACTTCTTATGAAATAATCTGATGCAGTTAGACATGGATTAGATCTGAATCATTGGTTATAATTGAAAATAAAACTTAATGAGCATGCCAATTTTATACTTGAAGTAATAGGACTATAAATATAGTAAAAATGTGACACAATTACCTCATTTCAGTAATCAGGTTCCCGATTATGAATTTTATTGTTTAATCACGTATTCAAAATCACAGTAATCGTAATCGTGAAACCGTTGATTATGGTATTATTGCTGTGTCCACTGTAAATCATTTTAAAGAAAAATAAATCTACAGGAATACAAAGAATATTAAGAATGGGCCCACAACAATGTACGCCCTACAAACCTAAATACACAATTCATTCTTCAGCCACTTAGGAATTCGTAAACAATGATTCGTGTCAACTTGAGAAGAAACAAATGTTTGAATTGATTCAAACTTATAAATACACTTATACCGTCAAATATTTATTACCGAAAATTGCAACTCAAAATCTTTGAAATTACCACGAAAATCGTTATTTTATAGGAGTATTTTAAAATATAAATAAAAACAATATTTATCAAAACAGCGGTAAAAAAAAGTAAATAAATAAAAAAGTCCGCTTTCAACGCTTAGTACTTTCTACATACAAGTAATTTTATTATAAATTAAAAAAATATATAAAAAACATAATAACATGATATATCGATAATTACAAATTTTTAGTTTTATCTTTTTTATTGTACATAGAGTGTGAATGTAATCTCTGAACACTATTATAAATGACCTTCCTTTAAGACAGATTGTAATATTTTCAATAAACAAGTTCAAAAAAAAAATAAATTACAAATTGGTACCGACAGCAAAAATAACCGCACTATGACGGTAATTAATCTGGACGAAAAAAAAGAAACTGTACACAATGATTTTTAAATGGTATTTGAAGAATAAAAAAGTATTAATTAAAGCAATAATAATTCTGTCATTGGCAAGTGCTTATATTTAGTAGTTATATATATTTGTCTCTTTTCTTTTTTTTGTTTTATGTGGCGAGGTGGGTTAACATGAAAGCTCTCCTGGTAGATCCACCAATCTACTCACTGAGATAAGAGAATATAAGATGTACTGCAAGCCGACATTCCTGACACTTGGGGTCAATTGATAAATAGATCAGTATAACAACCTTTTAAGACCAGTTTATAAAACAAGCTTTGGAGCGATAGACATTGTACATCAGTCCATATACATATATATATATATATATATTATATAATTTTTAAATATTTGTCAATAGAACAGATATTCATTAATATATACATAAGTTATTTCAATGTTTTCAACATTTTTTATATATTTACTTTATTTTTTGTTGTCTCTGCCCTGTAGTCTTAGGTAACACTTTTTATTTACACTCTGTTATAAAATTATATTCTTTTTAAAAAATCAAATACTTTTTTAACAGCTATTTCCCTATAGTTAAAGATTTATTTAAGGCTTTGTGCCATGTACAATTTCTTCCTAACAGTTTCAAATATAAGACAGTTTTATATAATGTTTTTACAGTCTTTTGGACACTGCAGCTCTCGCAGATAGGAGGATCAAGTCCACTTAGTAAGTAGGCATGCGAAAATTCAAAATGTCCAATTATTAGTATGCAGAGAGCTGTCTCTTCTTTCCTGGAGGACCGATAAGAGGTTTCCCATTTTGAACATTGGATTTTTATTTCCCTTTATTTTGACTCTTTTTGGTTCCACTTATTATGCCACATTTTCCAAATATCTTTCTTCTTCATATTGGTTTTCTTATTCTTTTGGATTCATATTAGAAAGATATATTTCTTATTTTTTTTATTTTTTAATTTTTTAGTTCTAAAGTTTTCCTCTATATGGATTTCATTCATTGATTCCACTGTAGTTGTACATCCCTTTCTTGCCATATTGGCAGCTAATCGGCATGTTCATTTCCAGCAATGAGAAGAGACCAAGACGAACTCTACTTTGCCGATCTCGCTTAGAAGACACTAAACACTTCTTATTTCTTTTTTTTTTTTTTCATAAAATCTTCAAATTCATTAAATCTAATTTATTTTTGGCCTGGTAAGCATTTTTTATTTATTTATGAAGCATCACTTTACACATTTTTTGCTTTTTCGGCTTTGAGATAGCACTTAAATCTTGTAAAAATTCCACTAAGTGAAATAAATAATACATAGTGTAGTAAGATAGGGTAACTGCGCATTCAATTTTATAATCTTTGAATTTAAATAACACTAATTTCTAAATTTTTAAAGCTTCATTTTATTTTTAATGCTCTTGAAACAATTATGTTTTATATAAATCAATTTATTAATACATAAACGAGTCAAAGACTTATCTGGATGAATCATTATTCATTGCAGTAGGGGTACGTGTGAAATAGTACTTTTTCGGAGGATTATCTTAGCTAATTTATCCATCCGAAAAAATAAAAATGTAAAACGTGACTATCTTCACATTTTAGTCTCCAATGAGTCATGAACGGAATGTATTTAAATAAATGTATTGAAAAATACATCTTCTAATTCAAGAGGCTAATCCAAAGTTGCCCTGGCAAAAAAAGTGAAATAAGGTCAAGCGAACACCACACCCACTTATTCCATAACCGTGGTCTGCACTTACCCGTACAATCATCTTTTGACGAAGCAACAGTGGACTACGCTAAAAAGCTACAAAACTTCCAAAGAATCTTGCAATATACTTGTAAATCGGAAAGTATTTTCAAGAAAGAAGTAATTTTTAAGCTTTTGAATGTTATTTGCGCAAACACAATAAAAAAGTATATATACATACATATCATTTATTTTTTTCTTAATCTTTTTAATCTAGAAGATAACTTTTTTTTTCTTTCTTCTCTATTATATCTATCAGCTAACTTTGTAAATACATTTATATATATCTGAGGCTCAAAAGCCCACATTTCTGTCCTTGTTAATGATTCTAAAGGGATTCGTCCCAGAATAAATAAAATATTATTACCATCATTATTATTATAAAACAGACTCACAAAGTGAGAGTACAATTAGTGACCAAACTTACATTGGTCGGCCCAATTTAGATACATCTAGAATGAGCTAAATATTTTTAAAAAATTTATCGTACGAAGCAGTAATGGGGGAGTCCATTTTTTTTAAAAAAGGTTGATAATCTCAAATAACCCTTAGTTAAATACTAATTTTTATAGTATCTGATTTTCTTTATTTTTAATTGCTAGAGAAATGAAACCTAAAAGTTATTAAAATAGGATGGAAGAGCAATAATTAAGTTTTCCAACGGTTGTGTAATAATTTTGAATTTGAAGAAAATCCTGATAAGTTATGAATGCTTTAATTGACAGCCGGGACAAATCTCGAGAAAAAAAAAATCAAGAACTAAAGTTTTTTGTAGTTTCTATAAAAATTCATATTTAAGAGTATTAAAGAGAGAGAATCACTTTATTATCATAAAAGGGTGCTGCCCAATTACATTGAGTCGCTTTAAACACAGCATACTTATTAATCACTACAGAAAATTTTTAAAACTAATATACAATTATATAGGATTAATAATATGTATTGCATCTAAGAGTTGTGTTGCATCAATAATCTCCTAATATACTAATATTGAAATACCTAATATAAAAATGATATACAATATTTTCATTTATTTATTTTATATTTTTTTTTCTTAATAAAATAAATAGAGCAATAAAAACGAAAATAACTTTTTCGTCTTACTGTACTGGAAGCGTATTTCAGTTTGTGTAATTAATGAGTATAATAACTACTATTATTCAATGAATAATATCGACAATATTTTTGTCTTATTCTTCACAAAAAAAGAAGAAATTGATTGGTATATAATAATCTAGAAATTCAGGCAAAGGAAATGTCATAAAATAGTTTTGAAGATATTTACTTTTTTTTTTCTTGGCTCCTCCATAGCACATTGGAACTAAGGGGAAAAAAAGAAAAAAAAATATTGAAATCAGTGACCCACTGACTGTACCTTCTTATTAGCAGCGGTTACCCACATCAGTGCTAAGATCAAGATCAGTCAGTGCCTATAATATATGCTCCGTGGAGGTAAGTTCAGCGTTTTGATTTAACGAGACGAATGAATATTTACCACGCAAAACCATTTAAACTACATGAATTTTCGATTTGATATTGTCTAAAAATACATAGATCATCTCCATTAAAGCTATTGGCACAGGCCTGTTGATTTTTAGAAAGCGGCAAATTACAGAATCCCTCCATTATCCAATATAATCGGAAGTAATGAAGAGAAGGATGGTTGGTGTGATCAGTAAATTTTTTTTTTTTTTAACTTTCTTTATTGAATATTAATATATTCTGCCACATTGAAAGGCATTAATATTAAGGCTACATGATTCATTCATATAATATGCACATACAATTAACATCAATAATAAAGAGATAGAAATATAAAAAAAATAAAATAAGTAAATTGGTATGCCTGTGTACAAAAAAAATAATGAAATAATAGATAAAAGCTAGATGAAATTAAAGTAAATAAATCACATTCACCCCTATGTACAATATTTACATTCACCCAGGGGACTCTGAGTCATGCCTTATTCCCCGACGTGGAAGCAAGGCAGGACTCCAGGAGATCCCAGTGCTTCTCTCTCAGCCGCGACACTGTTATTTAAAACCAGTGGAAACTGATGGAGGGCACTATAGCAACAGACGCTCATGTCTTGAGTGGAGAATCTGGCCATTGCCAGTACTCCAATATATACATATTTACAAAAGGTCGCGGGGCCACTGCCGTTTTAACCTCCGGGGAGGATTGTAGGGATGGCTGGAGCTAGATAGGGATTGTGCTACAGGATTTGGACGATGAATGAGTTTCTGGTGAAATTTGGAAAATATCAGTAAAAATAAAAATGGCAAAAATAAATAATATTTATTTTAACATTTGACGACGTTTCGATCCGAAGTTCAGGCCTTCCATAAGGGCTGATTGAAGTGATCGCTTGAAGAGAATTGATTCTTATTTTTATTAGTGATTTTTACTTTCACTGATCATCCCAACCACCCTTCTCTCCATTATTCACTACAGTCAAGCATCAACTCATAATTATTGTCTGAAATAATTCACTACAGTACAATGGTAGTTAATAATGTACTTACATTCTAAAAAAAAAAAAAAAGTTTTAACATAGACGATCTAAAACACTCTTGCTTATTCCAATAAGGTATTATAAAGGGCAAAATGTTATCCTAAAAAGAGGTCATTCACGCCTGACATTCTGTTGAGAGGAAGATGCTTACCCTTCCAGATCGTAGCTAAACCTCATGTCATTTCATCCGTGAGGTTATGTCATCCGAACTGGGTTATATTAGTAGAGTAATTCAAGAAAATTATTTTTACAAATCAATTGCCAATTTTAATTGGTAATTTATTGAATTGTCTTGTTGCTTGATAGCAACTATTTTGAGAATATATAGAAGGTAAATTGCACATTATTTGAATAAACTATTTAACATATCATGAAATAAATCGAAACACAAGAATGTAACTACGAATATCCTGACTTTTCAGAACAGCTGAAAACTCAATTTATATTTTGGAATTGATTTTCCTATAAAATGGCTCTCCCTGATGTGTTAAGTTTATTCATTTTTAATTAAGTGGAATTTGATTTGAAATACTTCCCTAAAAATATTTTTATTATGTTAGATACATTTCTCTCAGACTTGAAATAAAAAAAATTATTGATATGCACCCGTGTGATTTTAAGTAGGTTCTCTTCGAATATTTAGTTACATAAAATAACGGGGAAAAAATTAAAAAATGAAGTGCTATTCTTGTGTATCTCAGTCCCTTGAAATGTAATTAAAATTTTTGTATAGTCCGTAATAGAATATATTTTGGCCAGCAAGGCAGTCAATAACAGCGGGTTTTCACAGTCAGCGGGTCACTGATTTCAACCATTTCACTTCTAAATAACCATTGATTTCGATGAAACTTTCTTCATCTTTTAGAAAATTTAAATACCTTTGAAACATCATAATATTGACAAAAAACTGTATACTTTTTGAGTTATCCGGAATATAATTTTAACATCCTTCGCAACTTTTTTTTCAGCTTCTTTTCGTTGAAGTATATTATATAGATAAATTTAAAGGGCACCGAGGAGAAGACTTTAACGAAGTTTCATTGAAATCAGTACATTCGTTTAGGCACTACAGTCTAGAGCAACGCAGGTTTTTCGGTCGCCATCTTGAAAGGAAAAGGTGGATAGAAATGTGGATGAAGGAGGATCATCCTCGGGTGACCTCTAATTTTAAATCTAAATTTGAAAAAAAATAGGTCCAGTAGTTTCGGAGAAAATGCGGGGACGATGGACGGACAAAAAAATTGTTATTCGTTTTTTCGAATTCTACTTATTCTGAAACGTGAAACCTCAAATTTTGAGAGGGGATTAAGTTTTTGAATTTTTTGTTCGATCACAATGGTTCATTATTGTAAATAATAAACCAATATAAGACATGTGTCCCGGCATTCATTTCAAAGGCCCCTTGCAGCCGAAAAAATGCGCTTTGTGTAGGCATGTACTGCGCTAATACCTTACGGCACAATACTCTTGAGGCACAAGCGAAAGTTTCATGTAAACAAGAATTTTGCAAACTGAATTAACATTGTGTATCCACCACGGAATCATCACAAACTAAATGTTACCCGCTGTTCCAAAGTTACCTCATCTTGGGGTATGTATACTTGAAACTAAACATAACTAGAAAAATAAATCACAAAAAAAAAATTACGAAACATAAGTATTTTATTTATTTTTATTAATTAATTTACTTACTTCTTTGCAGCGATGACAAAAGTAATGAACAATCTCCTATTCGTTACATAATTACATTAGTGCTACATTTTAAAAAAGCTTGGCAAATGTCTTGTCAAAGCAAATATATGATTGTAAAAACAGTTCGCAATTTCCTTTAATTGTATACTTATATATCAAAGACAATTAATTTGGTTGTTTGTATTTTTTAGCAATGCAATTTCTAATTTGTCATCTTAAAGTACAGTAGATTTAAGTGTTTCACTTTTCTTTTTGTAGTCTTCAGGTAATAGTTTTCTTACATTTTTGAAAAAATTCTTTTAGTGGTTTCAAGAAAAAATTATTCAGTATTAAGCAAAATTGTTAACTTTACGAAAACTAAATTGTTACCGATATTGTAGAAGCATCTCCTAATATTTTTTTTTTGTTGTGCATTCGATTCGTGAATCCCATTTACGTGATTTCATGACTTGTATACATTTTCTACATGTTAACTATATTGTTTTGAACAAAAGGATGGAGTATGTTTCAAACAGGAATTGAGCTAAATGGAACACTGCGACCTTGATAATACTCCAGAGCAGGGAATGTTCTATAATGCTAGGTGGTTATATATCCAGGACTTACGCACACGAAACCGTGTTGTACAAGGTCTGAAGATAATAAATATGAATAAACATTAATGGGTATAATGTGTGAGAAATGTGGAAATGCTCTTAGATGTTCGGCGCTAACGTTTACTCGATAACCAAATAGTATGTTTAGTTTCGAATCTAAGGGAAGAAGGGAATTTCGGGTTGAAGCCTCTCTCCAAAACAGGGTAATAATTTTTTTTTTGTTCAGCCTTAATACATAATATGGACTAATACTAAATGTTTACTCTTTTTAAATAACAAGAGATATACAGTTACTAAATGTAAACATGTCTCTAGAAAAATCTCTAAAAGCATTATTGATCTTTGTTTTTTTTAACAGGCCTTTCAAGGACCACTTAAATATCACTTCATATAAGCAGTCCCTTTTTTCCTCTTCTCATGCAACTATGTCTATTAATACAAAAATTTTTTTATATATGATATACATATTATTGTTGAGATGCAAATATGATATCAACGAACAAATATATATATATATATATATATATATATATATATATATATATATATATATATATATAATATCAATAGAAAAAATAAATAAAATAATATAAATAATACAGAAAAAAAAGAAAGAATTTCAAAACTATTGTAGTAAAAAATAAAACATATCACAAAAGCAGATAGTATCTCAATGTAGCAAGCCTCTTGTCCAACGGTTAATCAGTCTAGTCAGATCATATGGGTTTTTGGCAGTGGACAGGGCTCAAGTAAATGGATGGAATCAGCCTCTCAATGAAATCATTAAAACATAATTGGTAATTGGTTGACTGTCGTGGATAATGAAGAGAAGAATAGTTGGGGTGGTCAGTCAAAAAGGAAGGCAAAAATAAATGGTACCATTTATTTTAGCCTTCCTTTTTGACTGACCACCCCAACTATTCTTCTCTTCATTATCCACGACAGTCAACCAATTACCAATTATGTTTTAATGATTTCATTGAGAGGCTGATTCCATCCATTTACTTGAGCCCTGTCCACTGCCAAAAACCCATATGATCTGACTAGACTGATTAACCGTTGGACAAGAGGCTTGCTACATTGAGATACTATCTGCTTTTGTGATATGTTTTATTTTTTACTACAATAGTTTTGAAATTCTTTCTTTTTTTTCTGTATTATTTATATTATTTTATTTATTTTTTCTATTGATATTATATATATATATATATATATATATATATATATATATATATATATATATATATATATATATATTCGTTGATATCATATTTGCATCTCAACAATAATATGTATATCATATATAAATTTTTTTTTGTATTAATAAACGTAGTTGCATAAGAAGAGGAAAAAAGGGACTGCTTATATGAAGTGATATTTAAGTGGTCCTTGAAAGGCCTGTTAGAAAAACGAAGATCAATAATGCTTTTAGAGATTTTTCTAGAGACATGTTTACATTTAGTAACTGTATATCTTTTGTTATTTAAAAAGAGTAAATATTTAGTATTAGTCCATATTATGTATTAAGGGTGAACAAAAAAAAAAAATTACCCTGTTTTGGAGAGAGGCTTCAACCCGAAATTCCCTTCTCCCCTTAGATTCGAAACTAAACATACTATTTGTTTACCGAGTAAACGTTAGCGCCGAACATCTAAGAGCATTTTCACATTTCTCACACATTATACCCATTAATGTTTATTCATCTTTATTATCTTCAGACCTTGTACAACACGGTTTCGTGTGCGTAAGTCCTGGATATATAACCACCTAGCATTATAGAACATTCCCTGCTCTGGAGTATTATCAAGGTCGCAGTGTTCCATTTAGCTCAATTCCTGTTTGAAACATACTCCATCCTTTTGTTCAAAACAATATAGTTAACATGTAGAAAATGTATACAAGTCATGAAATCACGTAAATGGGATTCACGAATCGAATGCACAACAAAAAAAAAATATTAGGAGATGCTTCTACAATATCGGTAACAATTTAGTTTTCGTAAAGTTAACAATTTTGCTTAATACTGAATAATTTTTTCTTGAAACCACTAAAAGAATTTTTTAAAAAATGTAAGAAAACTATTACCTGAAGACTACAAAAAGAAAAGTGAAACACTTAAATCTACTGTACTTTAAGATGACAAATTAGAAATTGCATTGCTAAAAAATACAAACAACCAAATTAATTGTCTTTGATATATAAGTATACAATTAAAGGAAATTGCGAACTGTTTTTACAATCATATATTTGCTTTGACAAGACATTTGCCAAGCTTTTTTAAAATGTAGCACTAATGTAATTATGTAACGAATAGGAGATTGTTCATTACTTTTGTCATCGCTGCAAAGAAGTAAGTAAATTAATTAATAAAAATAAATAAAATACTTATGTTTCGTAATTTTTTTTTTGTGATTTATTTTTCTAGTTATGTTTAGTTTCAAGTATACATACCCCAAGATGAGGTAACTTTGGAACAGCGGGTAACATTTAGTTTGTGATGATTCCGTGGTGGATACACAATGTTAATTCAGTTTGCAAAATTCTTGTTTACATGAAACTTTCGCTTGTGCCTCAAGAGTATTGTGCCGTAAGGTATTAGCGCAGTACATGCCTACACAAAGCGCATTTTTTCGGCTGCAAGGGGCCTTTGAAATGAATGCCGGGACACATGTCTTATATTGGTTTATTATTTACAATAATGAACCATTGTGATCGAACAAAAAATTCAAAAACTTAATCCCCTCTCAAAATTTGAGGTTTCACGTTTCAGAATAAGTAGAATTCGAAAAAACGAATAACAATTTTTTTGTCCGTCCATCGTCCCCGCATTTTCTCCGAAACTACTGGACCTATTTTTTTTCAAATTTAGATTTAAAATTAGAGGTCACCCGAGGATGATCCTCCTTCATCCACATTTCTATCCACCTTTTCCTTTCAAGATGGCGACCGAAAAACCTGCGTTGCTCTAGACTGTAGTGCCTAAACGAATGTACTGATTTCAATGAAACTTCGTTAAAGTCTTCTCCTCGGTGCCCTTTAAATTTATCTATATAATATACTTCAACGAAAAGAAGCTGAAAAAAAAGTTGCGAAGGATGTTAAAATTATATTCCGGATAACTCAAAAAGTATACAGTTTTTTGTCAATATTATGATGTTTCAAAGGTATTTAAATTTTCTAAAAGATGAAGAAAGTTTCATCGAAATCAATGGTTATTTAGAAGTGAAATGGTTGAAATCAGTGACCCGCTGACTGTGAAAACCCGCTGTTATTGACTGCCTTGCTGGCCAAAATATATTCTATTACGGACTATACAAAAATTTTAATTACATTTCAAGGGACTGAGATACACAAGAATAGCACTTCATTTTTTAATTTTTTCCCCGTTATTTTATGTAACTAAATATTCGAAGAGAACCTACTTAAAATCACACGGGTGCATATCAATAATTTTTTTTATTTCAAGTCTGAGAGAAATGTATCTAACATAATAAAAATATTTTTAGGGAAGTATTTCAAATCAAATTCCACTTAATTAAAAATGAATAAACTTAACACATCAGGGAGAGCCATTTTATAGGAAAATCAATTCCAAAATATAAATTGAGTTTTCAGCTGTTCTGAAAAGTCAGGATATTCGTAGTTACATTCTTGTGTTTCGATTTATTTCATGATATGTTAAATAGTTTATTCAAATAATGTGCAATTTACCTTCTATATATTCTCAAAATAGTTGCTATCAAGCAACAAGACAATTCAATAAATTACCAATTAAAATTGGCAATTGATTTGTAAAAATAATTTTCTTGAATTACTCTACTAATATAACCCAGTTCGGATGACATAACCTCACGGATGAAATGACATGAGGTTTAGCTACGATCTGGAAGGGTAAGCATCTTCCTCTCAACAGAATGTCAGGCGTGAATGACCTCTTTTTAGGATAACATTTTGCCCTTTATAATACCTTATTGGAATAAGCAAGAGTGTTTTAGATCGTCTATGTTAAAACTTTTTTTTTTTTTTTAGAATGTAAGTACATTATTAACTACCATTGTACTGTAGTGAATTATTTCAGACAATAATTATGAGTTGATGCTTGACTGTAGTGAATAATGGAGAGAAGGGTGGTTGGGATGATCAGTGAAAGTAAAAATCACTAATAAAAATAAGAATCAATTCTCTTCAAGCGATCACTTCAATCAGCCCTTATGGAAGGCCTGAACTTCGGATCGAAACGTCGTCAAATGTTAAAATAAATATTATTTATTTTTGCCATTTTTATTTTTACTGATATTTTCCAAATTTCACCAGAAACTCATTCATCGTCCAAATCCTGTAGCACAATCCCTATCTAGCTCCAGCCATCCCTACAATCCTCCCCGGAGGTTAAAACGGCAGTGGCCCCGCGACCTTTTGTAAATATGTATATATTGGAGTACTGGCAATGGCCAGATTCTCCACTCAAGACATGAGCGTCTGTTGCTATAGTGCCCTCCATCAGTTTCCACTGGTTTTAAATAACAGTGTCGCGGCTGAGAGAGAAGCACTGGGATCTCCTGGAGTCCTGCCTTGCTTCCACGTCGGGGAATAAGGCATGACTCAGAGTCCCCTGGGTGAATGTAAATATTGTACATAGGGGTGAATGTGATTTATTTAC
The DNA here is from genome assembly GCA_928085145.1 of Nezara viridula. Taxonomy (NCBI): domain Eukaryota; kingdom Metazoa; phylum Arthropoda; class Insecta; order Hemiptera; family Pentatomidae; genus Nezara; species Nezara viridula. Next base: position 110,424,552 of record OV725079.1, on the reverse strand, counting down.
TTTAATTTCATCTAGCTTTTATCTATTATTTCATTATTTTTTTTGTACACAGGCATACCAATTTACTTATTTTATTTTTTTTATATTTCTATCTCTTTATTATTGATGTTAATTGTATGTGCATATTATATGAATGAATCATGTAGCCTTAATATTAATGCCTTTCAATGTGGCAGAATATATTAATATTCAATAAAGAAAGTTAAAAAAAAAAAAAATTTACTGATCACACCAACCATCCTTCTCTTCATTACTTCCGATTATATTGGATAATGGAGGGATTCTGTAATTTGCCGCTTTCTAAAAATCAACAGGCCTGTGCCAATAGCTTTAATGGAGATGATCTATGTATTTTTAGACAATATCAAATCGAAAATTCATGTAGTTTAAATGGTTTTGCGTGGTAAATATTCATTCGTCTCGTTAAATCAAAACGCTGAACTTACCTCCACGGAGCATATATTATAGGCACTGACTGATCTTGATCTTAGCACTGATGTGGGTAACCGCTGCTAATAAGAAGGTACAGTCAGTGGGTCACTGATTTCAATATTTTTTTTTCTTTTTTTCCCCTTAGTTCCAATGTGCTATGGAGGAGCCAAGAAAAAAAAAAGTAAATATCTTCAAAACTATTTTATGACATTTCCTTTGCCTGAATTTCTAGATTATTATATACCAATCAATTTCTTCTTTTTTTGTGAAGAATAAGACAAAAATATTGTCGATATTATTCATTGAATAATAGTAGTTATTATACTCATTAATTACACAAACTGAAATACGCTTCCAGTACAGTAAGACGAAAAAGTTATTTTCGTTTTTATTGCTCTATTTATTTTATTAAGAAAAAAAATTATAAAAATGAATAAATAAAAATATTGTATATTCATTTATATTAGGTATTTGTATATTAGTATATTAGGAGATTATTGATGCAACACAACTCTTAGATGCAATACATATTGTTAATCCTGTATAATTGTATATTAAATTTAAAAATTGTCTGTAGTGATTAATAAGTATGCTGTGTTTAAAGCGACTAAATGTTATTGGGCAGCACCCTTTTATGATAATAAAGTGATTCTCTCTCTTTAATACTCTTAAATATGAATTTTTATAGAAACTACAAAAAACTTTAGTTCTTGATTTTTTTTTTCTCGAGATTTTTCTCGGCTGTCAATTAAAGCATTCATAACTTCTCAGGATTTTCTTCAAATTCAAAGTTATAACACAACCGTTGGAAAACTGAATTATTGCTCTTACATCCTATTTTAATAACTTTTAGATTTCATTTCTCTAGCAGTTAAAAATAAAGAAAATCAGATACTATAAAAATTAGTATTTAACTAAGGGTTATTTGAGATTATCAACCTTTTTTAAACAAATGGACTCCCCCATTACTGCTTCGGACGATAAATTTTTTAAAAATATTTAACTCATTTTAGATGTATCTAAATTGGGCCGACCAACGTAAGTTTGGTCACTAATTGTACTCTCACTTTGTGAGTCTGTTTTATAATAATAATGATGGTAATAATATTTTATTTATTCTGGGACGGATCCCTTTAGAATTATTAACAAGGATATAAATGTGGGCTTTTGAGCCTCAGATATATATAAATGTATTTAAAAAGTTAGCTGATAGATATAATAGAGAAGATAGAAAAAAAAGTTATCTTCTAGATTAAAAAGATTAAGAAAAAAATAAATAAATGATATATATGTATATATTTTTTTTTATTGTGTTATGCACAAATAACATTCAAAAGCTTAAAAATTACTTCTTTCTTGAAAATACTTTCCGATTTACAAGTATATTGCAAGTTTCTTTGTAAGTTTTGTAGCTTTTTAGCGTAGTCCACTGTTGCTTCGTCAAAAGATGATTGTACGGGTAAGTGCAGACCACGGTTGTGGAATAAGTGGGTGTGGTGTTCGCTTGACCTTATTTCACTTTTTTTGCCAGGGCAACTTTGGATTAGCCTCTTGAATTAGAAGATGTATTTTTCAATACATTTATTTAAATACATTCCATTCATGATTCATTAGAGACTAAAATGTGAAGATAGTCACGTTTTACATTTTTATTTTTTGGATGGATACATTAGCAAGATAATCCTCCGAAAAAGTACTATTTCACACATACCCCTACTGCAATGAATAATGATTCATCCAGATAAGTCTTTGACTCGTTTATGTATTAATAAATTGATTTATATAAAACATAATTATTTCAAGAGCATTAAAAAAAAATGAAGCTTTAAAAATTTAGAAATTAGTGTTATTTAAATTCAAAGATTATAAAATTGAATGCGCAGTTACCCTATCTTACTACACTATGTATTATTTATTTCACTTAGTGGAATTTTTACAAGATTTAAGTGCTATCTCAAAGCAGAAAAAGAAAACAATGTGTAAAGTAATGCTTTATAAATAAATAAAAATGCTTACCAGGCCAAAAAATAAATAAGATTTAATGAATTTGAAGATTTTATGAAAAAAAAAAAAAGAAATAAGAAGTGTTTAGTGTCTTCTAAGGGAGATCGGCAAAGTTGTGTTCGTCTTGGTCTCTTCTCATTGCTGGAAATGAACATGCCGATTAGCTGCCAATATGGCAAGAAAGGGATGTACAACTACAGTGGAATCAATCAATGAAATCCCTATAGAGGAAAACTTTAAGAACTAAAAAATAAAAAAAGAAAAAAAATAAGAAAGATATTTGGAAAATATCTTTGTAATATGAATCCAAAAGAATAAGAAGACCAATATGAAGAAGAAAGATATTTGGAAAATGTGGCATAATAAGTGGAAGCAAAAAGAGTCAAAATAAAGGGAAATAAAAACCCAATGTTCAAAATGGGAAACCTCTTATCGGTCCTCCAGGAAAGAAGAGACAGCTCTCTGCATACTAATAATTGGACATTTTGAATTTTCGCATGCCTACTTACTAAGTGGACTTGATCCTCCTATCTGCGAGAGCTGCAGTGTCCAAAAGACTGTAAAAACATTATATAAAACTGTCTTATATTTGAAACTGTTAGGAAGAAATTGTACATGGCACAAAGCCTTAAATAAATCTTTAACTATAGGGAAATAGCTGTTAAAAAAGTATTTGATTTTTTAAAAAGAATATAATTTTATAACAGAGTGTAAATAAAAAGTGTTACCTAAGACTACAGGGCAGAGACAACAAAAAATAAAGTAAATATATAAAAAATGTTGAAAACATTGAAATAACTTATGTATATATTAATGAATATCTGTTCTATTGACAAATATTTAAAAATTATATAATATATATATATATATATGTATATGGACTGATGTACAATGTCTATCGCTCCAAAGCATGTTTTATAAACTGGTCTTAAAAGGTTGTTATACTGATCTATTTATCAATTGACCCCAAGTGTCAGGAATGTCGGCTTGCAGTACATCTTATATTCTCTTATCTTAGTGAGTAGATTGGTGGATCTACCAGGAGAGCTTTCATGTTAACCCACCTCGCCACATAAAACAAAAAAAAGAAAAGAGACAAATATATATAACTACTAAATATAAGCACTTGCCAATGACAGAATTATTATTGCTTTAATTAATACTTTTTTATTCTTCAAATACCATTTAAAAATCATTGTGTACAGTTTCTTTTTTTTCGTCCAGATTAATTACCGTCATAGTGCGGTTATTTTTGCTGTCGGTACCAATTTGTAATTTATTTTTTTTTTGAACTTGTTTATTGAAAATATTACAATCTGTCTTAAAGGAAGGTCATTTATAATAGTGTTCAGAGATTACATTCACACTCTATGTACAATAAAAAAGATAAAACTAAAAATTTGTAATTATCGATATATCATGTTATTATGTTTTTTATATATTTTTTTAATTTATAATAAAATTACTTGTATGTAGAAAGTACTAAGCGTTGAAAGCGGACTTTTTTATTTATTTACTTTTTTTTACCGCTGTTTTGATAAATATTGTTTTTATTTATATTTTAAAATACTCCTATAAAATAACGATTTTCGTGGTAATTTCAAAGATTTTGAGTTGCAATTTTCGGTAATAAATATTTGACGGTATAAGTGTATTTATAAGTTTGAATCAATTCAAACATTTGTTTCTTCTCAAGTTGACACGAATCATTGTTTACGAATTCCTAAGTGGCTGAAGAATGAATTGTGTATTTAGGTTTGTAGGGCGTACATTGTTGTGGGCCCATTCTTAATATTCTTTGTATTCCTGTAGATTTATTTTTCTTTAAAATGATTTACAGTGGACACAGCAATAATACCATAATCAACGGTTTCACGATTACGATTACTGTGATTTTGAATACGTGATTAAACAATAAAATTCATAATCGGGAACCTGATTACTGAAATGAGGTAATTGTGTCACATTTTTACTATATTTATAGTCCTATTACTTCAAGTATAAAATTGGCATGCTCATTAAGTTTTATTTTCAATTATAACCAATGATTCAGATCTAATCCATGTCTAACTGCATCAGATTATTTCATAAGAAGTTTTCTTTAATAATAACTCAATATAATTAATAACAACACATATTTACATATTATTTGATAATTGTTAAAAAAAATAATGTTTTGCATATTATATATGTAATGCAATAAATTTCGTTGATTATGGTTATACCCGTCTATATGTATGCTGTGCATATCACAACTATCACTTCCATACTTTAAGTAGAAATATATTTTTTTTTAGTTAATAAACCTTAAGAATATTACTTATGTTTTTCATTATTATTTTCACGGAAATTCCATTTATTTCCCTTTTAATAATAATAAATGTTGACGTTATTAACTACAACAATTAAAAGTAATTAGTTTCTCGTCACTCTACATCACCCTCTGTTACTATTTTATCTGTTATATATTAATTTATTTAAATTCTGTAACTTTCCAGTGGTATACTATATTTTTATTATTACTAATCTAATTTCGAGAAATATGTTTTCAACATGCAAATTCGTCTGTTTCATTTTCTTTTAAATTTTCAATTTCTTTCTTACTGTTAAATATAAAGTTATTTCACAGCATGTGTATATTTATTCATTTAGCACTGAATATGAGTATATGAATAAACCTTTAATTGCTTTAATAATTAATCTATTAGGTACTTTTCAGCAAGAAATTTTGAAATTAGGTAATTATGCCCTGTTATCGAGCCCTGCGATCTAAGTAGTTTAGTCAAAATCGGCTTATACGATTTTGATTAAACTCTTTAGTTTCCGAGACATTTGTTAAGATAAGTAACTTGATAATCGAAGAGATCAAGTTACACTTCCACCATTAGCGAAAACGTTGCTGTAGCATCTCCAGCATATTAATAAGTATTAAGCGTTGAAAGCAGACTTTTTTATTTATCTACTTTTTTTTACCGCTGTTTTGATAAATATTGTTTTTATTTATATTTTAAAATACTCCTATAAAATTCTTAATATTCTTTGTATTCCTGTAGATTTATTTTTCTTTAAAATGATTTACAGTGGATTTCAAATGCAAACGGACTCCTTCACAGAAAATGTGATAAAATTATATGTGCAAACAAATAAACTGATATTTGAAGTTTAGTATCAAAACCAAGTCTTTGACCAAAAATATCATTTATTTTTTATCGAGTGTTTCGGCAACAGTCCTATGTCGTGAAAAGGATTTCTTCTAAAACAAATTATGCCCTTCCTAAAAAGTCTTCTCTTAATAACACGTTTCTTCTAAAACTAGTTTTATTGAGATCAAAGTCGGCATTGTGTTAAAGTAAATTCTCAATTATCATTAGTTCAATAAATTATGCATCAATAAATTAATGAGGAAAGTATCAAACCCATTTAAATCTATATATCGATAACTACACTGCAAAGATGTTATTTGAAACATTATATCTTTGTCTTAAGCATGTAATAAAATCTAGTTCTTAAAATAGGGAATACTCGACTTAACCCGTCGTATGAATTATAACAAATGTCTTATCTTAAAAACTTGATTACAGTGTCGTTCGTATTTTGATTTTTGAGCGATGCTGTGCACATACACACTCACGCAGAGACCGTTTTGCGATAGTTATTCAAAATGGGGTCTTAATATGTATTTACGTTAAAAACTCGGATTCGATTTTTTTCACAATCTACAATTACTAATTTTTTTTCGACTGATCATCCCAACCATTCTTCTCTTCAATTAAAAACAATAAATAAAAATATTTTAGATTTTATCCTCATTCAAGATTTAAACTTTTATTGCTTAGTTACTTTCAAAAGCAATCATGCTTAATAAATGCTAACTTTAATTTTTACATCCACTGCCATTTTAGAAAATATCAACTTTGCTATAAGTTTAGGTGTTCGTATAAAATACTTAATATTATGACTGTGAGTACAAAACATAATTCATACGACGGGTTAAGTCGAGTATTCCTTATTATAAGAACTAGATTTTATTCCATGCTTAAGACAAAGATATAATGTTTCAAATAATATTTTTGCAGTGTAGTTGTCGATATATAGATTTAAATGGGTTCGATACTTTCCTCATTAATTTATTGATGCATAATTTATTTAACTAATGATAATTGAAAATTTACTTTAACACAATGCCTACTTTGGTCTCAATAAAACTAGTTTTAGAAGATACGTGTTATTAAGAGAAGACTTTTTAGGAAGGGCATAATTTGTTTTAGAAGAAATCCTTTTCACGACATAGGACTGTTGCCGAAACACTCGATAAAAAGTCAATGATATTTTTGGTCAAAGACTTGATTTGATACTAAACTTCAAATATCAGTTTATTTGTTTGCTCATATAACTTTATCACATTTTCTGTGAAGGAGTCTGTTTGTATTTGAAATTCTGTCTTTTTTTTTAAATAATATATATATATATATATATATATATATATATATATATATATATATATATATATATATATATATATATTTATACAAGTTCTAATATATAAATATACATATATATTAGAACTTGTTTATTAAGAACATTTATAATAGTGTTTAGTGACCACATTTACACTCCAAAATAATCTAACAGCAAAATAATATAACTAAAACTAAATGTATATGAGTAAAAAGTAAACTAATCAAAATAATAACTTAAATACAAATATGATTTTATACAATATTTACAAAATCCAATACCCGGCGAAACTCCGAGCCAAGCATTTCTTCCCATTCGTGGAAGGAAAAGCAGGACTCTAGGAGATCCCAGCTCCTCTCACTCAGCCATATTACTGGTAGTAAGGTTCTTTATTAGCGTAACTCTCAGTCTCATGGTTATAACTTTTTGGGCATTTATCATATTGTTATTGAGCTACATTCGCGTCATACATGCGTTGCATCGTGTAGATTGGGCCACGTGTAGGTGTTGATACACGACAGCTGTTTCGCTATCACACTATCACACTTGATGCCAGGGTGGAGTTTGTGCAGTTGAAGAGCTTCCATCCTCTCTCCTACTATCCAGATGTTTCTATTAGAGGTCTCTTATAGTGGTCGCCTATCCTTCTCTCTATAGATATCCACTATAGGATCCAATTCGTCAATGAAATTGTTATATGTATAATATAGTTCTGAAAAATATGCCTAGATATAATTATTATAAATTCTCAAATATATTTTTAATAACTTTAAATATACTAAAATACCTCTTTTTTTTTTTTTTTTTTTGTTATTTATACTTATCTAATTCAAAAAGTTGTCATTTACTTTTCAATTTAATATTACCTATTGAATTAAAATATGGAACAATATGATTCTCATTTTCTGTTGTAAATTTACCTCTACTACATATTATTGGAGTAAATGAAGAGTTTGCATGATGAAGTCAGCAGGCCAAGGTACTCGATTACCGAAGATCCAAAACAAACTGTAAAGTTAAAGAGTCTTTATCCAACTCAAGCATCCACACCTACTTGGTGAATGACTAATTGGCAATTGTTGGTCATCGCTCTTTTACGTTTTATTGCTGCTTGCAATGTTTTAAACTATTTTAAAGTGAGTTTTGAGCTCAATATTATAACAAGAAAATATAATGCCAAATTATATTAATTGAATTAATATTATATGAATATTATAATACAAATTAATCACTAATATGTCATTATTATGTAGAACATGGCGTATGATAGAGTCTGGCACCCGGGACTTGCTGTACAAACTCTGTAAATTTCTACCACCTACATACTTTCTCATCATTCGTTCCTGCCTTACTAATAGATATTTATAAATCACAACAATGCCTATTAATCCCTCTTTTCTCAGTCTGCTGGTGTTCCGCAAGGTAGTATCTTAGGTTCTATCCTTTACAAAGTTTATACAGCTCACATCCCAACTCATCCAAACACTGTTATTACAACCTATGCTGATGACACAAGTGTCCTATCAGTTAATAACGACCCATTAATTGCATCCCCAACTCTTTAATTCTACATCACAAACCTTGAAGAATGGTGTCAAAACTGCAGAATTAAAATAAATTCCAATAAATCCCATCAAATTAGCTTTACCCTTCCTCGTAAACCTATTGCTTCCTGTCCTATAGTATGCTTTAAAAGTACCCCACTTATCCTTGTGAGACAAATTGAAAACATTGAAAAGTTAGACAAAACTAACGCGTTACACCAGACTGAAACGACAAGGAACCGCTCGACGTTTCCAAATACCCTAGCACTTACTTGACAAACGCTCTAAGCTTTCAATTAATTACATAAGACTGATATATATGACTATAATAAGACATATTTGGACTCGCGGAGTTGGGCTTTGGGGTTCCACTAAACCATCGAATACCTCTCGTATCCAATCTTTACAATCCAAAACCCTTCGTAAAATCCTTAAAGCTCCTTACTTTGTAACAAATAAAGTAATCCATAACGATCTGAATATGTTTCCGATTTGGCCCAATCTTACTTATCCTTCCATGGATTTCAGAACCATCCTAACCCTCTCGTTTTTAACCTTGGTTCCTCTTCACTACCTGATAATCTCCCTAGAAGTCTGGAACGACGATAAAAGCCTCCTGTTCGCCTAATTTAGATACTTTATTAGAGCGCTACTAATGGGTAGATTCTCTACAAGCCTTGTCATGCCATGTATTTCTCTGGATCATATTTACTGAATGTATATTAATTTGTATGCATCATGGGTGATAAATATTCAGGACGCAGTCTTTTTTTTTAAATTTTTTATTTATGCCAACGTTTTAACCCAAACATGTGGGTCATCTTGAGGGCGTGGTTTGAGCAACTACTCCACTTCAAGTACTTGAGCACCCTCGGTGCTCAAACCACGCTGTGAAGATGACCCACATGTTTGGGTTGAAACGTTGGCATGAATAAAAAAATAAAAAATTTTATAAAAAAAGACTACGTCCTGAATATTTATCACCCATGATATGTAGAAGTCGACTAACTTCCTACAATAATTTGTATACAGTTGTAAATTTCATAAATAATAATAATAATAATAATAAAAAAATGTAAGCATCAACAAATCAAGCCACACCCTCAAATGTTTAACCCCTCAAACTTTGGTTGTTTTAATTTAAAATTAGACGAGCTTCCATTATATTAGAATAGAATATTCTATAGTACCTTGTGTTTTGGGAGGAATACCTCACAGGTCCGAGGCATTTTATTTATTTTATAGAAAGCGAAGCGATAGCTCAGTAAGTCTACAACCGAAGTTTGTTTTCTTCGGTAGAGAAACTAAAGTTCTCCAAAATTGGAGTCTCAAAAAAATATATTTCTGTTCAAGAATTGATTACACCATGAATCTATGGTTCTCTCCAAAAATTCATAATCACGTAAAAATGCGCATCTCAAAAATGAGGCATGACATAATTTTTGGGCACTGTTTTTAAGCCTTATTTTTGTATAAAATATCATACATGAACTCCTCTAACTCACATCGTTAATTAAGAAGGGTTAAAAGCTATAAATAACTAAGATATTGACGACATCCGAAATTCAAACGATGTCACGAACATGAATAAAATATTCTACCCTCATATCATATAGTGGTCTATGTTTGAAAGAAGTATCTTACTTGGATAATCATTATTTATTTGTAATCATTGATTTTCTTTTAAGTATGTTAGACAATTTGATGATGGAGTTTTTTTTTATTAGCTTTGACTTCGATTTTATCAAAAATACTTTGCCTTGATTTCTTTTTAAATGGTTTTATTATGATTTCACATTATAAATGATAGACTTGTCAATCAATTTTATTATAAATGTTATTATTATTATAATCAAAGAAATGCCACAAGTCAAGCAAATTAAAAATTTATTTTATTTTTTAAATTATTTCTTAATGATATTTACAACTGTATTAAAGAAATACATTTAGTAAATTTGATCATATGGATATAATGACGTGAAAACACTTGTTGAGTAACTACCCAATGGTAGCACTCTAATGATCTGTCTACATTAGGAGATCATGGGGCCATCTTATTTTCAGACGCCTCGGAGGGTTATCAGGAATTGAACAGGAAGCAAGGTTAGAAACGAGGGGGTTTAGATGATTCTATATATATAAATTTTATATTTATATATATATATATATATATATATATATATATATATATATATATACACATATATATAGTCTGGATTTCGGTCCACGAGATGATATCTAAGTAGCTATATTCTTTAACTGCCGGTAACTGGGAATGATTTTTGGTAAAATATTTTTTAATTAATTCGTAAATTTTCTCTTTTCTTTTCCATGATGAACTTGACAGTTTCTGAAATCGAAGATAATTTACCGTAACTTTCAAAATATTAGTTTGAATAGAATGAGCTACTCTATCACTGTTACTAGTGTCCTTGAATGTGACAGATTGTAACATTTCTAAATAAAGAAATGTGAAATATTTTTTTTTGGAAGGTTTGTCCTTTTCACCGTTTCTTACGCACCCTTTACTTTCGGAAGCGTACATCTTTTTTTTTTTTTTATTTGCGTCCTTGAACTAGGATACAGGATACCTCTACACTTTAAAAGGTAATACGATGAAATTAATCATAGCTGTGTGTCAAATTTATCAAGAAATATTTAAAAAATAATACCAATTTAAAATGGATTCTTTTTTTATAGAGAGTAAAACATTACAATGGTCAAATTTCTTACGAATTAGCGAATCAATTAGTAGCGGTGGCGAGGACCGGATGAGAGCAGATCTAGACGGCAGCGGTCAGATGATGATAAGGCCCCGGCCCGTGATGAATACTGATGAGGCACTGCCTACGCCTCCTGAATAACCTCATCCCTCTTCCTTTCGGCTCTTTGACGACTAGCTTGGACTACCTGCCATTGGGGCAAGCAGACCCCTTGCCAGTCCATGCTGCTTGTACCGTTATCTTCTTCTAGAGACAATTTGTCCAGGGCACTGCCAAGAAGTGGTTTTCATGCAGCCAATAATACCTTCAAAATATAGAATATTCAAGTCGTCTACAGACGGGGGAAAGTCAGGGCTTTTATTATTCTGAAAAATCACAAATTTTCACCCAACTTGCCAGAAAGGTAGAGATTTTCTTCACGTTTGCCAAAAAAATACAAGTCCTAGTAGCGTAGTCTGGTGAAGAATACTTGTAGTCTGGCTCAATGAATGATCAATGGTCAAAAATTGAACAAAGTGAACTTTCTAAAAATTTTAAAATCGTAGATTTTAAATATATATATATATATATATATATATATATATATATATATATATATATATATATATATATATATATATATAATTAAAATACCCGAAATCTCTATCCAGTTACAAGTTTAAATGGTTAATTACTTGAAATGAATAAAACTAAAGGTATTTCAGAGCAAGTCATTTTGAATAATATGTATTTAAGCTCTGTTAGAAAACATCAATGAGGATGTCATCTACATTATATTAAAAATTGTTTAATTTTTTAATTAATTTAATTGATATAACGAATTTAATCAAAATTGTTAAAGCCATTTTCAAAATAATTTAAAAAATGTGTTGAATCAAAGATAAAAAGTTGCACTTTCGGTTAGCCGATTTAAAGTAAATAGTTACATACCATTTACCATCTTAAATAAGTAATATCAGTTTCATATGACTTTTTGTTTTTTGAGCTAGACTAACAGCCTACAACCTACACTCAGACCATTTTGCGAGACTGGATCATAGAGGGGACCTCAAAATGTTTATTTTCGTTAAAAACTACGATTCGAAAATTTTCATGATCACAATACTTTCGTTTTCTATGCATTACATATATAAGATGAAAAACAGTTTAGATATGCAGTCATTAATTTTGTTTATTAAGTTTGCTGACTTTTCAAGTCATAAAAACAAAAATGTAGCACTAACAACCTATGAAGGGCTATGGATTCAGTACAATGTGAGGAAGTATAGTTACAAGTCCAACGGTTGTCCAGGGAGGTGACGGGCCAACATCACGCTCAACCTTCAGGTTTGCCCCCTTAATTAATTATTTAATTAAGAGTACCCACTTCATAGCACGCTAACTTGGCAAATATTGCCCAAGCCATAGCGGACTCATTATATAACATAACTGACCAGGTTCCTTATTGTCAGTATGACACCAAACAAATAGACTGGTGGAACTAGAACAATAAATAGGGATCGTTCTCACGGTATTAAATAATAAACGTGATCTAGCCTTAAACAACCCATGAAGAGTTATTTTAAAGTGTTCAAGTACAATGTGAGGAAGTACTGTTACAAGGAAACGGTTGTGCAGAGAGGAGACGGGCCAAGTAGTGGAAGAAGAGCAGAATGAAATTATCCTCGGTACGGCTAATATCAACAGGAATTTTTAAGTAGTATAACATTTGAGCCTAACTCTGGACCTTGGTCCGGGTAGGTGAATAATTATGGCAAAAGCCAAGAAAGTGCGAAATTCTTACAATATAATACGTAAAAAGTTATAAAACTTTTGTTAAACTTACATCAAAATTATAATTTAAAAAACATGAAAAAAACAAACATGCTTTCAATAAAGAAAATAATTTTGAATTTGAGAAGGTTGAGATTTTATAAAAGGAGAATAATACAAACAAGAGAAAAATATTAGAAGCTTTGTATATTACAGAGAACACAGAATAATATACGGTTAATTTCAAAGCGGATTCAGGGTAAATAGGTCTGAATTATCCAGAAATAATAAGTTTTTTTTTTTTTAACATTTTATTGAGAAATATTACAATCTGTCTCAGTAGAGATAATAAGTAAAATTAATTTGTAAATGTACTAAAATATAAAAATAATGAGTTTAGTGCTTGTTTAGATATATATTTAGAATAATTTATATTAAATCTTAAAAATAAATGTAATTTATTGAATTATTAGTCCGTGGTACAGACCCTTCATGTCGAATTATTAACTTCCGTTAAAAACTGGTGAATTCCAACATGCTTTCTACTTGAATCGTAATATAACTTTTAACCTGTTTTTTTTTTCATATTAATTTTTGTGCATTTAGGTCAGTATAATAAAGTATTATTTATTATACTGACTTACAGGGGAAAAAAATGAAAACAAATTTTATTTAATTGAACAAAATAAAATATTGAAGTTCACAAATAATTTATATTCACTTTAAATATTTCAAACCTGCAGTTTTGTTTTAAATTAAAAACGATACTTAGAATTAGTTACATGAATAAAGGAAATTATTAATTTTACATACAGTTAAAATAACTATTTAATTTAAAACAATGACTTAATAAAGCCATAACAAGAAAATCTACGAATACGAAATATTTTGAAAAAAAAACACTTTCAATATTTTTTTTTCTGACTGGCATAATGCACCGCGGCCTAATCAGATTAATTATATGCCAATATCCATATACTATTTTTTTTTTTTTTAAACGGTTATTGGACTAATAAAAATTAACCAGAACACCAATATAATGGGAAAAAACGTTAAACCAAAATGAAAATAAGTGGGTTTCAGTTAACATGGTCGCTATATCAAGAAATAAAATGCAAATGTATTAATTTACAGGTCAAAACACTGTACTAAAACGGAATTAATAGAATTAAAACTCTCAATTAAAAATAGATTACATAATTAGAAGCTATCAATAAGCAGTAGCTATCCGCTATGAAGGTTTTGCCTATTCCAAGCGCCTAGCAGTGAAATGGACTAAAATGGAGATTTTATGTAAATTATTGACTTAATTTTCATTTTAACTTACAAAACGGAAATACAAAGTGATTTCGATTAATCAGAAACTCTGGACATCAAACCTGTGCTAACGCGATATTCTAATCAGAGAACTTAGTTCATGTTTCTCGACTCTCAGATTTTAGCCCAAGTTAAATTTAAATTTTTTATATTGGAAAAAATTGATGTTATCATATTTGAACAATATTCAAGTTTAATAATTTTCATCATTCAGTCTCAATCGTTTTTTTTTATTAATATATATATTTTTTAATATTGTGAAAACAGAGTTTTAAGGCAATCACTGTCTTTGTTTTTTCTTACCCAGTTTTCTTATTTATTTCAATTGGTCATGTCTCATCAAAATTAGGAAGTCTCAATTCGACTAAAGAATTAGAAAAATCAGGTGTTCAAGAAGCAACCTTCACTGTTTCTTTTAGTTTAACAGCTGCATCTATCTTCAGGTCTTAAGAGGAAGTATTATTCTCGAGCTCCCCCTGCGATAAGACCTTTTTCGTTACAATATTAAGAGGGATGGCTTGGCGGATTTACCAGCGAACATACGGGAGAGGATTTGTGAAGACTCCAGAAGATGGAAGATGATCCTTCGGGAGGATACATTGGAACAATGGAACCGGCGATGGGAAGTTCTTTCCCACTGGATCGCGCCTAGAAAAGACGGGTCCTCCCGGGCTACTGGGTCTCACAGATCCTCACGGGGTTTCAGAGCGAACCTTTTTAAACATGGTAAAAACGTCGAACTCTTATGCCCCACATGTGGAGTACCAGAAACCGCTGAGCACATCCTTGTAGGTTGCACCAACTATGAGGCACTGAAGGCCAAATTGATGAGGGAGGTAGGGCTCTACATTTTAACAGAAAGAAATTTTCCTCAATTGATGTCTCAACTAAACTAGCCACACTTTAAAAGCTTGGTATGCGAGAAGCTTTTTTTGGGTCCCAGCCCACTTCTCTTTGGGTAGGCGTGAAGAAGTAGCACCTGGAAGTCCGCCAATGAGGACAGGCGAAGATGGATGAAGATGAAACCAGATAGAAAATTAATCGAACAGGCTGTGTGCGCAGCAATTTATCAGAATGTAAAAAGATAAACTTGCAGCAGTAATTTGTCAAGCAGAAATGTGTATCAAGTCACTGCTGCAAACTCCCGTACTGTCTTAAAGGAAGGTTAGGAAGGAAAATAAAACAATAAATAGTTACATCTGTATAATATATTAACTGAAAGAATTAACTATGCTTTCATAACATTATGGATGCGGTGAATGTGTTAAAAAGATCAGGTTCGTGAAAATCGGACAGTCTTTAAAATTTGGAGGAAGATTCCAGCTGAGTTGAGCAAGATGGAGAGGAAACTCCGAAACATAGCACTGACTTATTCGAAGTCATCGATGAGATCGGTGCTAATTTTAGGAACTTGTTCAGAGAGAGTAAGAGTGAAACAGCTCCAGTTCATTAACACCACGTGAAAACCGCCTGCAGTCTGTACACGCCTCCCGAACAATTGACGTCAATTTCGCATTATTTAATTTAAATTTATGGGAGATTGTCTATATATGTCCCAAATGGCTTCAATAAGCGGCCAGAATGAAAAAATTGATATACAAGAAAAATAAAATAAGATCAAATTATAAATTTAATTATAGTGAACCGTCAATGAGCCTTTACGGTAGAGGCGAGAAAGAGGAAAAAAATAAAATAAAAATCTCTTTAACCTACGTTTAGTTAAAAATTCAAAAACTTTTAACCATACATAAATACATTTTACTATTTCATCACTTGAATGACCACCTAACATACAGCGTGCTTCTTCGGAATTACCTTATCTGTAATCTAAGAATGATCGGAAATTCGAGTCACGATACCCATTGTCTAACCATGGGATCATTTAATAAATGTGTTCTTCATCAAGGAACTATGTATTAATAAATAAATTTATATATTTATATCATTTAGGGAGTTATAAAAAAATCGGCAATAATTTTATAAAAGCACAACTTACCACACTTTAACTATTTAAAATTTCCTCTTTAAATGGTTTTAAAAAAGACGAAGCTTACTGTCTAATTCATATATGTTTTCCTCACATTTTCTATAATGATTAAGGTCTAATTTCGACCAGTGGGCGAACACCAGTTTTAAATTAATATACTATTAGCGATTTGTACATATCGTTTATGGAATCATCAAAGAAAGGACTATACACAATATATTTTTATTTTTAATTGAAGAATTTTACCTTGTTCTTTATTTTCTTTATATTTTTTGGCTAGCGCCTTGATCATCCCCTTCAAAGTAATCACACTTTAAAAGGGATGAAAAAAAAAATACATTAAGGGCTTTTCTTTTTGATGTCTTAAAAACCTCATTTTAGAGATTAGTTATCATCATTCATAACTTTTTTTGTTTTACCTTCCTAGACACTAAAAAGTTTTTTTTTTTCACATTTATATATATTAACAATTTTTTTGTTCGATTATATGTCCCATTTATTATCCTAAAAGATGCTAATAAACTATGGGTATTTGATTTTAAATAATAAATATGTTATTAAATTTTTGTTTAACCCAAAAAATTAAACAATTCAAGAAAAAATGTTATATAAATATGCATATTAAAATTATGAAGGGCATAGAAATCAAAATCAGTAAAAATTATTATCTGTCGCTACTTATTTTTGATTGACTGCGCTCAATATTAAAATTATTAACATTTGAATTTCTTACGCACGGGGTTTAGTAATTGATATATTGAATCAAGATAAAGATAATTCTCATTAAGATTTTTTATTTACATAAAAACAAAAAGATGGTTTCAAAATATACAAATTTGGCAGGGAGGTCGAGCGGACTAGCAAGTGCCTAGCATCCCGCGTTGCCCGGCAATCTGAAACCGAAGTTATAGAAGATTAAATAAGTACGAGTTCGCGTCCCGGTGGCGGGAGGGCTTTTACCTCTGGCATTAATTCCACGCCCGCATCCCCTTGGCTGAGAAAAAAATCCACATCCTAAAAGGCGAGGAAGGGAAGAATGTATTATTTAACAGACATTAAAAACAGAATACTTACAATAACACAAATTCCTATTTGACGATTCTCATAAAATTCTTTTACTAACCTGCAACATAACAAGAAAAAAATAAATTGAATGAGATAAACTGCAATCCGTAATTAATAAATTAAAATGGAATAACAACCAAATTAATAACAAAATGTGAATATATTAAAGCTTTAATAATTAAAAATATAAAGTGTACGATTAGTCATTTTTGAGTAACATGTAATAGAGAGTTTTTAAACTACAGTCTTGTTCACTGAAAAACGGAATGAAAATGGAAAAGTCGACCAAAGAGGTGGACGAAACTTCATAAACAGGATAATGGACTCACTTAGATATTAAGTTAGGTGAAACGCCCGTCATCATGAATTTTATTACAGACAGGTCTAATTAGTTCTTTTGTATTTAAAACGTAAAACGAGAGTTAATATTTTCTAACCTGAGCAATAACATTTTTTTGACCTCACATACGTGTACGAAATTTCCTACGGTAGGA
>OV725079.1:110369298-110406276 GCA_928085145.1 Nezara viridula | reverse complement strand
ATCATCGAATATTGTGCAAGTCCTCGTAAACAATGGGGTCCAATTCTCTTTTTATTTCAATTTAAAACTGGGAAACAATGGCTTTTACTCATTCTGTATTCCCGTATCGAGAGAGAATATTTGATCGCAGGGGTCAGAGAATTTTTTTTTATTCGAGTTGTGAGCGTAACAGCTTGAAACGGATGCGCACAAAATAATTGAAAAATGTTTGTATGTATGTATCGAGGTTGGTTTCAGAAAGCCTCGAAAGAGCTTTGTTCATAGAGGGCTTAATGGATGAGGTAGAAAGGGCCTCAAGAATCGGCATGATGAGCTTCCAAATCACTCTTGGTCGATGAACTAAGGAGCTGGCCTTAAGATCTTGCTATAGCTATAAATGGATAGATGAGACTCCAGACTTTATAGGGCGTCAAAATATCAGCGAAGGGATGAGGCTACAGATTTTATAGGTAGGACTTCAATCGGACGGATGAGCATTTAGCCATCGTATGAAGTTAATGAGAAGGATGCCTCGTATTACAGCAATGCCAGGGTTATCGAAATATTGGAAGAAAAAAACAAAACAGATTATATAAGAAGACATAAAAGTATTTAAAATATACTGATAAACTCTGACTACTGTAGAATCCTCTGTCCCCCGAGAGGAGGAGAATAAGACCACACAAACTCTGAACATTGTACTTGACTCTGCTGAAACAAACTCTTAATGATAAAAAGGCTAGGGTCATATGAGTTATCGCTGGTTTTAAGCCTCGATCAGATTACCTTATTATGATAAAATTTTATTATTATAAGGGATTCACAATGTATACATATATATAGTATAATTGTCAGGGTGCTTGAGTTCTTAATTACGAAACTCTGGAGGGTGATTTAAGACAAAATTTCCAACAAAAAATGTTCATTTGATGCATCCGAACGGAAAAGGATTTGAGACCAATTTTGTTTCTTCCTTAAGATGAAAAATCAGAAAACCAATTATATCCAAATTTAAAACAAAATGAAATTAAGCTATATCGAATCGAAAAAAGATTTTGTTAGAAAAATTTAAAGAAAAAAAAAATCTGAACCTAAATAATAAATAAGCAGTTTTGAAGCGAAGTGCAGTCGCTTCCAGATAAATTTCGATATTAGTAAACTTCTACTATCGGTAGGGTACTAAACGATCCGTATCAACCAGCAGAGCTAACTGGAAATAGACTAATCGGTCTGTATGAAGAAGGGCTATTGGAATTTTTGTTCGGTTTTTGAATTTCGTTGTCCATAGAATAATATTGTTAAAAAGACTATAGCTTTTCTGTGCATAAATGTGATGGAGTAGCTCAGCAGTGATCCTTCCCTGAAGCTTTTCTTTGGGATAATTTCCGAATCGCTTGTAGTATTTAGATGGAGTAAAAGCCAAAGGAGATAATGTCAATGATAAGTGATGTTAAGAGAATTTTGTATGTAATTTTCATGTTCACTGTTTGCGTTATCTGTATAAGGTGTAAAAACAGGCGATAGATGGTCGGCAAAAAGTTCATTACGGCTCAGCTCAAGAACCATCCTCTTTTTGTAATGGAGAAGCCGATGCTTTAATAGATTTATAGTTCCGCTCCATAAGCTTCCATCGTCAGTGCTGATACTATTTGTGTTTCATAGATAGTCTATTTGAAAGGTTGTGTTTGTTATTTAAGCGGTTATATGCTTGTTTATCGGATGTTAAACCTTAGGAGCTCTTCTCTTGGCTCTAATCAAATCCCATATATACCGTGGTTAGTTTTATTTGTTTGTGTAGGAATTGATGAGATATATGTAGGATTCCTAAATGTTCTTTGTCAAGATTCCGACAGCTTCTTCGGTTTCGTTTTCAGTTTATAATGAGAAAAATACTGAAAACAGCTTATTTAAATTAGCTTGATAACAGTCCCAATCTATGTACCCTTAGATAAGCGTTGAGCGTTCCTTCTTTTGGCTCCTCAAAGTGGATCTAGTGGATCTAGTGGATCAGAGCATAGATCACAGCTAGATCTAAGAGTGTAAAGTACGGCCTGTAGTCTTTTAATTACGAAGAAGTCTAGAAAGTATGTTTTCTTATGTCCAGATGTAAGCCAGTAAGTCGACCAGCAATAGGTCTCTAGTCGACCGACTTCTTTAAATTACCACCGTTCTTTCCTCAATATTCTTTACTCAAAATACTAGAATTTCTCCTTTTGTTTTCGTCTTTTTCTATTGGTAAAATTATTTTTTAGGTGTCAAATTTATCTTTATTGCTCTGTTAGCGGATTTTTGGCAAGAAGTTTTCTTCCGGCTGATGTTTCCCAGTGCCGCGTTTACATACGCACACTGGACAGACTCTTTTAATTTTTAATACATTAGTTGAAATATATTTCAACCCAAACATCATCACACTCTGTATTAGAAATATAGAAGTTCACTTCTCATTCCTACACTGTAATTTGAATACGGTGAACGCTATTTTTAAATACCAATAAGTTTTGTTCCGATCCTTGGTAATACTCTCTTCCCCCACCATGGCGGTAGCGCCTTCAGAGCAGATAATGCCCTTGGAAGGGCGGTCGTAAGTCTTCTCTCCTCTCCTCTGAAGGGCTCTTCCAGCCAATTAGACAAATTTATGTTTGCCTTCCACTTCAACCTCAGGACCTTTTAAGCTTGCAAACTTTTTTTTTCTAGAACGGCTTTAACAAAACACTTCTCTCCTAAATGGGGATGCAAACAGCTGGGGAAACTTCCTTATAGATCGATTCGCTCTTCATAAGAGTGAAACTGTTATTTTAAGATAAGTAGTCTATTAACGGAATGAACAATCGACACGGAACTCCAAGGCCATGAAATACACGGAAGCGATAGAAGTGAGGACCTTAAATAAATAAATGGAAGTCATTTCTAAACATATATATATATATATATATTTAAAAATATATATATATGTACTTTTTCTTGTATTTATCTATTCATGTATTTTAAAAATTTTATTACAGTATTTTAACATTTTCAGGTTCTAAATTTCTTTTTTAATACGTTCTGTTAAATAATCGTTAAATAACCGTTACTAAACCTCCTCCCTTCCGCTCTTGACTCACAAATCTGTACTGTACCACTCACTCAGTTGTTATGGTTGAATTACTGTTATCTCATCTGTATGTTCCATATTTTTCTTCTCTGATTCACATACTTTTAAATAGTAATAGAAAAATAACTTTATTCTGAAACAAAGTTCCTTAAGAATAACCTAATGTTATTCTAGAACTACATTAAGTAAGAATAGTTGCATTAATTAAATAAAAAAATCTTATGTAAACCAACAAAATACACAAAACGTAACTAATAAAACTATGTACAAAATAATTACAGCTGTATACATAAGAAATGGACCAAAATAATCGCTGATTAGCTAAAAATATAAATAAATAAAGGTAGGAAGAAAAGCAATAAATAAAAAATAAATTCTTAATTAAAAATAAATTAAAATACCAAGTAAAAATAAGTAATGCTAAAGTAAATTTTATAAAAATAATGATTTATTTATCGTATCTTACTAAAAATTAAAATATTTATAATAAAACCAGCAAGAAAATAAATAAGTTAAGCAACTTTAAAAGCATTTTGCAGAACAGAGACAACATGGTATAAAAAACATATATGTATAAGTTCATAAGTACACATAAGTGCATACAAGTTGATGAGAAAAAAAAAAGTAGGCATGAAACTGAACTAGTGATTAGCCATTTTCTGACTGTTTTATAAATTAGAATTGGAATAAGAGGGTTTTAAAAGTAGATAAGGAGGGAGCATGCCAGATTTTTAAAGGGACAGAATTCCAGAAATTAGCAAGCAATTCGAAGGGGTTTCGGAAAGAGGCAGATCTGTGAAAGGAGTACAAAGGAGAAGCTCGGGATCTTGTGATGGTGCAGGAGTATATATGTATATATATGTATATATATATATATATATGTATTATATATATATATATATATTCTATTCTATTCTATTCTATATTCTATTCTATTCTATTCTATTCTATATATATATATATATATATATATATATATATATATATATATATATATATACGGTTTAATACTTTATATATAAATCATTTTTCTGATTTAATTTATAATTCTACTTAGGACTCCACCTTGACAAACGACTCACTTGGAACCCCCATACCAGACTGAAACGACTAGAAACCGCCTTTTCGACTACTGCAGCACTTACTAGACAAACGATCTAAACTTTCAATCAATTATAAACGACTCGTATATATGACAATAATAAGACCTATTTGGACTTACGGAATTGAGCTTTGGGGCTCCACTAAACCATCGAATTCCTCTCGTATCCAATCCTTACAATCCAAAATCCTTTGTAAAATCCTCAACGCTCCTTACTTTGTCACAAATAAAATCATTCATAAAGACCTTAATGTTCCGTATGCTTCTGATCTGGCCCAATCCAGATACCTTTCCTTCCATAACAAACTACAGAACCATCCGAATCCTCTCGTTTCAAACCTTGCTTCCTCCTCGATCCCTGATAACCCTCCGAGGCGTCTGAAAAGAAGATGGCCTCGGGATCTTCTAATATAGAACTTTAATTTGAGTTCTACCTATGGGTAGTTTCTCTTCATGTTGTACATGCCATGTTACCAATTTCTCATTTACTTATTGTATTCTCTATGTAATACAGTTGTAAATTCCATTAAAATAATAAATAAAAAAATTTATAATTCTGAGCTTGGGTCGAAACGTTCGCAAACTTCATAAACACTATCAATGGTAATTTTCGGGCTATTTTTCATCCTTATAATTTTAAAAGACAACGATATTTCTATCTTTAAAAATTAGTTATCAGCTGGTTCATAATTTTAGGTGATGAAAAAATGGAAGATTATAATGAAAATATCGATTTGTCGAAAACCTTTTTTTAATTGGCTGTACAGACCTTCCAGATCTTTAGGCGATTAATTCCTCCTTCTCCAGCCCTAAGAATCCAGTTTGCTGCGTGTAACTCTGCAGCGTTTCTGTTCTCTATATCTTGTGTTCTGTGGGCCAATAATTAAATCTATTCATTTTTCTTGTTTTATTATACTCTGACTATTCAGCTTTAATAAAAGGCCAACTATGACGAAATCAAGCCAAATGCTGATTCTCAGTGAACAAAAAACTAACTAAAGTCAACTAAACTAAACTTTCGAGAATAAATTAAATTAATTTTATATATTATTATTTAATTTCAATTTGAGAGAGAGCTTTGTCCGTGAGCTCCTACTTGCATACATCTTTAGTGATCACAAGTATAGAGAGACTTCGTATTATTTATACTATTTTTAAATTTTTCAATTATAACTGACTGGGAGGGAGGTTTGGCAGCCTCCTGTAATCCAGCTACCTGGAGGGAACTGAGGGTGAGTTGAGGACGGGAATCACTGGAGCGGGGTGTGCCCACGTCGACCAGGCGTCCTCACTAAGCTGACCATCAACCATCAGCTGACCTGGTTCGCCTTGTGGGAGAGGAAGGAGATGGTCGGGGATGGCAGTCATAAATAGACTAAAATGGTTGCAAAACTGTTTTATTAAAAGCCTATCGCTGAATAAGAAAAACAAGGTCGGGTCATTGTTGTGCTTATTCAGAGATAGTGTAGAGAATATGAAGATGTGAAGAAAGAATGTGTGAATGTGAAGAAAGAAAAGAAAAAATCAAAAAATGAAGAAATAATTAAATAAAAAAAAATAAAAATAAAAGAATAAAAATAGAGACTTACATGTGTTTTCAGCAAGGAATTTCTCTTAAAACTGGAAAACTTGGGTAGAATACCCTTGGAGAAATTTGCTGACCTGGTTGGGGAGTGGTGAGGTGATAAGTAGTAAAAGCAAAACCTGGAATATTATAGTATCTAAAATTTACAGATATTGATAGATACGAGAAAAATACGATGTCTATCAATTAATAAATATATACGTATCTATATAAAATAGAATTCCATGCGAATGTAGATGGATTCGGAAATGAGTATTTTTTCATTGTTAGGGACCGTGGCAAGAATAGAGATTTTTATTCAAAATCAAATGAATGGTTGAGGGTTACGGTATGTTCTGATAGCAGGCGGAAGGATTCCGGAAAATTACGGATGTTTTATGTTGGGAAATCCGAATTTTGAGATGGTTTTTGGTTTCGCCAATATAGGAATTATTACAATTAGGAGTAGAGCAAGGTATCCGGTAAACTTCATTACATCGGTGTAATTAATTCATTTAATCGGTTTTTTTCTGTTTTTTTTTTAATGTAATTTCAAAAATAAAAATGTATACAAAATAAAGGTTCAAATATTCTATGGCTAATATTATCTCAAATCATTTCATCTGATTCATATATAGTACTTTTTCAATTTTAATATTTTATTATTTCATATCTAAAATGGTTTCATTTTTGATATAAGTTTAATATAAATTTTTTAATACTGATTACCAATTACATCAATCGTATATTGCCAAATTACGCTAAAAGCAGGCAACGTAATCAGAAAATTTACTAAACACAATTATTAAACACTTTTGGAGAAATATTTTAATCATAAGATAAATAAATTTGGATAATTATCCAATAACTGTGACGCCATAATTAAGTTATTAAAATGCATCGCTCCTGGAAGCCGGAAAATGGAATATATAATAAAAAAATATATAACTCATATCCACACCGAAGCAGTGGAAGGAAATATTAAGCTATATATTTATTTTTTTACTATAAATTAATTTCCTAGATAAATAAATATTATAATTTTTCTATTTAAAAATAAAATTAATTGGTGATTTCCAAATGCCCAATCTAAATAATACACTATGTTAGGTTGTTTTAGCTCCTAGAATAGTGAGAAAATAAAACTTTAAACAAAAATAATTATTAAGCATGAGATAATTTGTATCTTAATCAGTAAATTTTTGTCTCTTTTCAAGCGTTTGCTTTAAAAAAAAAAAGAAAAGAAAAAGTTAATAAATAATTAACTCGCCTAAAATAAGAGAGAAACTTTCAAATAAAGTTTTTTACTCGTTTTGTAGAATGATTATTTAATGAAAATGAAAATCCCTTATGAAATAGAAGTTAATTAATTAATATTATACCGGTGAACTTTTATGCAACGAGACGCTAAATCAAGCCAGTATTAATCAGCTCTCATTGAAAATATGAAGTCATGCGAAATGTAAATCCCTCAATGGTTTTCTCTGCCATTGTTTTTGAACCACTTCATTTGAAATGCTATACTGCACAGCCTTTCAAACAGCATAATGCAGCCAATTGCAAAGGCAAGTCATCACATCTTATTCATGCTTATATGAAAATTTAAAAAACAGATAAAATCCATCTAATGGCCCTACAATACTTATAATTTTTGTATCCTGTCGATGGTAATCATCTTTGAGATAATTTAAGAAAGTGCTATGTTTAATTGGTTGGGGTGTTTAATTTTATTCAGTATGCCACTGGATAATTGCTGATGACAATTACCCAGAATTTGTTAATAAAAATTATTAATAAAAAATTAGTAAAATAAATTTGGATTTATAATATATTGATTGGTACAGAATTAATGAATTGGATTTTTTTTCTCAAAGGCTGGTTTCTGCTTATCATGCTTTCTAATTACACACATTACCTGTGATCATCATTATATAAATAGGTGGCAGAATTAAAATAACTTTTACTAAAAAACCTAATTTATTTCTATGTTTATTAAAAGAACAAAATACGTGATTCAATGAATTTAATAATTAACTGAGAACGCATGATTTCAGATGGACTGTTTTGAAAATTATATTGCCATGAAATATTCTAAAATTGGTAAATTTATTGTCGGAAATAAAACTTATCTATTGTATATGACGTGGTGAAGTTGGTGTGTTTCATCACTGACATACAAGCTCTGCCAGGATCATCGTGGTCTATGTAGGGCCAAGGCTTCAGTCCCCAAACCGGAAGAAAACAAGAGACCCATCCTCATGGCGAGAACGCAACATAAGACCTCTTTTCTTGCATCTCTTCGTATTATATATAGATATTCAGCATGGGGCAAGAATGGTCTCCATTGGTTCTTAACTTCACCCTATTACACCACAATAACTGCTAACACCCTAAAAGGAACCAGTTACTAGTTTTTACTCTAAGCCTTCCCCAGAGGTCCAGGTATAGGTCGGTCCTTGCAGGTTCCAGGTATCTGTGTTTGGTGTCAGGATATTCCAACTTTTGTTTTCTACACCTTATAATAATTTAAAAAACTTACTCTCTCTCTCTCTCTCTTTATCTTATCACCAAACCAACACACAGAGTGTCAAAAATATACTCCATTGCAATAATTTCCCTCTCAACACTATACTTGAACTTTTAAACAACTATGCAACCAAAAACAGTACAACCCCCCCCCCCCCCTACTCTCAACTCCCTACAATCATCTACCGATCCCTTCATATACTAATCTCTCCCCTATATTCCTATTCTTTCAGACAATATTCCTAAAATCGACTATAGCCAACTTACCTCTTGGCCTTAAGTCCTTTTCACCAACTTGAAGGACTATGAATCAGATGAAATGATTTGAGATAATATTAGCCATAGAATATTTGAACATTTATTTTGTATACATTTTTATTTTTGAAATTACATTAAAAAAAAAACAGAAAAAAAGAGTTGGATGATATTTGAGTTCAGTGGTCAGCTGTTTTTTTTTCTTCTCAGGAGCCCATGATTCAGTCTTCCCGTTGATGCAAAAGTTGTAAAAGCGATCCTTCAAGTTGGTGAAAAGGACTTAAGGCCAAGAGGTAAGTTGGCTATAGTCGATTTTAGGAATATTATCTGAAAGAATAGGAATATAGGGGAGAGATTAGTATATGAAGGGATCGGTAGATGATTGTAGGGAGTTGAGAGTAGGGGGGGGGGGGGTTGTACTGTTTTTGGTTGCATAGTTGTTTAAAAGTTCAAGTATAGTGTTGAGAGGGAAATTATTGCAATGGAGTATATTTTTGACACTCTGTGTGTTGGTTTGGTGATAAGATAAAGAGAGAGAGAGAGAGAGTAAGTTTTTTAAATTATTATAAGGTGTAGAAAACAAAAGTTGGAATATCCTGACACCAAACACAGATACCTGGAACCTGCAAGGACCGACCTATACCTGGACCTCTGGGGAAGGCTTAGAGTAAAAACTAGTAACTGGTTCCTTTTAGGGTGTTAGCAGTTATTGTGGTGTAATAGGGTGAAGTTAAGAACCAATGGAGACCATTCTTGCCCCATGCTGAATATCTATATATAATACGAAGAGATGCAAGAAAAGAGGTCTTATGTTGCGTTCTCGCCATGAGGATGGGTCTCTTGTTTTCTTCCGGTTTGGGGACTGAAGCCTTGGCCCTACATAGACCACGATGATCCTGGCAGAGCTTGTATGTCAGTGATGAAACACACCAACTTCACCACGTCATATACAATAGATAAGTTTTATTTCCGACAATAAATTTACCAATTTTAGAATATTTCATGGCAATATAATTTTCAAAACAGTCCATCTGAAATCATGCGTTCTCAGTTAATTATTAAATTCATTGAATCACGTATTTTGTTCTTATAATAAACATAGAAATAAATTAGGTTTTTTAGTAAAAGTTATTTTAATTCTGCCACCTATTTATATCATGATGATCACAGGTAATGTGTGTAATTAGAAAGCATGATAAGCAGAAACCAGCCTTTGAGAAAAAAAATCCAATTCATTAATTCTGTACCAATCAATATATTATAAATCCAAATTTATTTTACTAATTTTTTATTAATAATTTTTATTAACAAATTCTGGATAATTGTCATCAGCAATTATCCAGTGGCATACTGAATAAAATTAAACACCCCAACCAATTAAACATAGCACTTTCTTAAATTATCTCAAAGATGATTACCATCGACAGGATACAAAAATTATAAGTATTGTAGGGCCATTAGATGGATTTTATCTGTTTTTTAAATTTTCATATAAGCATGAATAAGATGTGATGACTTGCCTTTGCAATTGGCTGCATTATGCTGTTTGAAAGGCTGTGCAGTATAGCATTTCAAATGAAGTGGTTCAAAAACAATGGCAGAGAAAACCATTGAGGGATTTATATTTCGCATGACTTCATATTTTCAATGAGAGCTGATTAATACTGGCTTGATTTAGCGTCTCGTTGCATAAAAGTTCACCGGTATAATATTAATTAATTAACTTCTATTTCATAAGGGATTTTCATTTTCATTAAATAATCATTCTACAAAACGAGTAAAAAACTTTATTTGAAAGTTTCTCTCTTATTTTAGGCGAGTTAATTATTTATTAACTTTTTCTTTTCTTTTTTTTTTTTAAAGCAAACGCTTGAAAAGAGACAAAAATTTACTGATTAAGATACAAATTATCTCATGCTTAATAATTATTTTTGTTTAAAGTTTTATTTTCTCACTATTCTAGGAGCTAAAACAACCTAACATAGTGTATTATTTAGATTGGGCATTTGGAAATCACCAATTAATTTTATTTTTAAATAGAAAAATTATAATATTTATTTATCTAGGAAA
Source organism: Nezara viridula (assembly GCA_928085145.1). NCBI lineage: Eukaryota > Metazoa > Arthropoda > Insecta > Hemiptera > Pentatomidae > Nezara > Nezara viridula. Next base: position 110,395,686 of record OV725079.1, on the reverse strand, counting down.
TTAATTTATTGGAAAAAAAATAAATATATAGCTTAATATTTCCTTCCACTGCTTCGGTGTGGATATGAGTTATATATTTTTTTATTATATATTCCATTTTCCGGCTTCCAGGAGCATTTTAATAACTTAATTATGGCGTCACAGTTATTGGATAATTATCCAAATTTATTTATCTTATGATTAAAATATTTCTCCAAAAGTGTTTAATAATTGTGTTTAGTAAATTTTCTGATTACGTTGCCTGCTTTTAGCGTAATTTGGCAATATACGATTGATGTAATTGGTAATCAGTATTAAAAAATTTATATTAAACTTATATCAAAAATGAAACCATTTTAGATATGAAATAATAAAATATTAAAATTGAAAAAGTACTATATATGAATCAGATGAAATGATTTGAGATAATATTAGCCATAGAATATTTGAACATTTATTTTGTATACATTTTTATTTTTGAAATTACATTAAAAAAAAAACAGAAAAAAAGAGTTGGATGATATTTGAGTTCAGTGGTCAGCTGTCTTTTTTCTTCTCAGGAGCCCATGATTCAGTCTTCCCGTTAAACTTCTGCCAAGACCATCTTACTACAAGTCTTCTCTCAAAGTGTGCCAAGTCTTGCCTGAAGTCACCTTTCTTTTTCTATAGGGCGTTTCATACTATTTTTCCTATATCTTTCAGGAGGGGATAGAAATCATTTGTCGTTGACTATTAGTTTGACCGTTTGTAGGGGAATATTTTTGTCTCCCTCTCCTTTCTTTTAGCATTGATACCCCCAAGTTTCTCACATGGCCTATCTATGGCAGCCATAAGGGTTATCCAATTTTCAGCACTTCTTTGAAAATGGTTAACAATAAGAAATCAAGTTCCTAAATCATTCTTAGAAATTTCTCCAAATAATTTTATTTAAAGTGACACATACCTAGGACTTCTAAGGAGAAGCTAACTATTTTCTGTTTTCAAAAGGAAGTTAAATCAGATAGCCTATTATCGGGCTGAATCCAAAAAGATTCGTCTTTCCTAAAAGTTCTACTTTATCCAAACAGTTCTTTATCACTTTCAGGTGGGTGGTCTAACAGTCCAATTTGCCCTATTTGTCAAATATATCAATAGTTGCTTAAGAGGGTTTCATGCAACAATCCCAAGTGTTTTTAATGCATTTTTTTTCTTTAATGTTTGGCTGGTAAACCTTTCATCTTTATCGGAACGCTTTCTTTTTAAACATCTGACCGATTTAACATAACTTGTGAATCGACAGATTTTTAATTTCACTTACCTATATATGGAATATATAGTAAGGGACAGTATTGCGATAATGAATTTTTTTGAATCTGGGTGTTTAACGGAAATACATGTTTTGAGGTCTCCTGATATTAAATAACAAAGTCCAGCAAAGTGGTCCTTTTTGTGCTTGTGTCTGTATGTAATTGACGGGTATGAAAGTGATACTGCATATTTAAGGTTTGTGTATACCTAAGATGTTACAGCAATTTTTTCGTCAAAATCGGCTAACCGGAAGTTGCACTTTATATTATCGATAAAACACATTTTTACTGTTTTCTCGAAAACAGCTCCGACGATTTTGATTAAATTCATTATATCAGTGTAAAATTTAAGCAGTTTTTAATATTATAATTTATAATATTAATTTAATATTTAATATGTAGGTTTTATTCTCATTGAAGAAGAAGAAAATGGCTAGTTTATGATGTTGCAATTGGTAATTAGTTTTTACTTTCACTCAACCTATGTAAAAAATATACATAACAGTAAATATGTCGATCGTGAATATTCTCGAATATGAGTTTTCAACGGAAATACATGTTTTGAGGTATCCTGACTTCAAATAAGCAGGTCCCGCTAAATGGTCTATGTGCGTGTGTATAGTCTAGCTCAAAAAGGAAAAGTCGGATGGAAGTAAAATTGTATATTTAAGGATTATATATACGGATCGGGGTTGCTCAGTGGGTGAGCACTGACTTCCAGAGCTCAAGGTCCTTAGTTCGAATCCATCTAATGACTAGTAATTTTTCATAAGCCATGGATCGACCCTGGGATCGGGAGACCCTCCTGGGGCATACCCAGCCTCTATAAAGGGGGTACCCTTAATTTAAAAAATAATTAAGGGGCAAAACCTGGTGGTTGGGCGTGATATTGGCCCGTCACCTCCCTGCACAACCGTTGGCCTTGTAACAGTACTTCCTCACACAGTACTGCACCCAACTCTTCATGGGTTGTAGTGGTACAGGTTATATATATATATATATATATATATATATATATATATATATATATATATATATATATATATATATATTGGGATGTTACACCAACTTTTTTTGTCAAAATCGGCTTACCGGAAGTTGCACTTTATATAATCGGTTTCGCACGTTTTTTCTCGAAAACACCTGTAACGATTTTGGTTAAATTCATTATAACAATGTAAAATTAAGCAGTTTTTAATATAATGTAGATGTTATTCTCATTGATGTTTTTTAACTGGGCTTAAATAGCTAATTTTCAATATTTCAACCTCTAAAGTACCTTAATTTTTTTTATTTAAAACAATTAACCATTTCTCATTGATCTCTAATATAAAAAATAGTTAAATATAAAATATGGAAGAATTTAATAATTAACTACAGGAGAAATATGAGATAGTAACAGAGAATAGTTGTGATGAAGGGACCTAAGGGAAACGAGATTGGCGGAGCTCACCCGAGCTGCCCTGAAGATTAAAGCAGACATAAAAAGATACGTAGCATGAGAATAAAAAATACGGATTCCGACAATATTATGTACATATAAATATGCGGTTTTCCGAAATTATTTCGTTGGTATTATTTTATATTTAATTGTATAGATTACTGCGATATAAATATTAAAATTTGTGTATATAAGGGTACTTAAACAAATAAAATTATTCACAATGAAATATAAATCAATATAGCGTTTATCATTTTTATTTTCATTTCCCCTTTTAACCATTGTACTTAACCATTCCCATTTAACCATTAAAAATTGTCTGAAAATACTTATTTCTGGTAAGAAGAGGGCGATAAGTGAAAGTTGTGTGATGCGCGGACTGATTTCGACTTTGTAAGTCATGAGTCTTAAGGTGAATCTTAGTTTGAATCTGTTCAGCAGCTTGGGGCTGTTATAGGCGACAGTAATGATAGTTTTTTTTCTCTCTTGTTCGAGATATCCAGGGAGCACGTGGTTTACTAACCGGACACGACCACATTTAATTTCCTAATTCAAATACAAGATTATATGCTTATTTTCAAATTATTCCAAATAAAATAAAGAAGTAAAATTCTGATAAAATGATATATACTAAGTAGATAAATGTTGAAGAGCTTACCCTAGGCAAGGATCCCTCATATTGTAGGTTAGGTGTACCAAACGGGTCTGCATTAGCATCTCTTCCAGACTCAGAATATTTCTTTATCAAACGACACCGCATATACCATCCTCCTTTTCCCTTAGCATTTTCCAATAGTGGAAGCATATATTATTAACAGCTGTATTCTTTATGATTACATGGACTCTTTATCGAATACCTCTTATAAATTTAGTAAATTTTAATGCTTTATTATGTTTGTTGGTGATGGAAAAAATAATATCAAAAATTATATAGAATCTGCGTGGACTCCAAGTCATTCCTGAAAGTAGACAGATTCAAATACCCCGGCTCCACAATAACCTCAATAAATGATCAACTAACAGAGATAGACCAGCGAATAACAAGTGCGGACAGATCTTTCTTCTCTCTTTCAAAGGTACTGAAATAAAGAAAAATCTCCAGGAATCTAAAAATAAGGGTATACATCGCCGTGATTAAGCCAGATCTGCTGTACGGTTGTGAAATCTGGGCTCTAACCGGCACATTAGAAGCCAGAATTGAGAAATTCGAAAGAAAAGTTCTACGTAGGATAACAGTACCTATATGGAACCAGAACCTTGACTGATGGAGGAAAAGGAACAGTAAAGAACTGCTGAATGAAAAGGGACAGTCAATATCTCATGAAATGAAGGCAAGGAGGTTAAGATGGGCGGGGCAAGTAGCTCTTAGCAATCCATCAAGACGCTTTTACACAACAATGAATGTCAGAGTAGTACGCAAGACACCACGAGGGAGGCCAAAATCCAGATGGATAGATAGGATAAACAAGGATACGGCTGAGCTTCATGCCGCAAATTAGAAAGCAATAGCCAAAGATAGGCAGAGGTGGAAAAGGCTGGTTCAGGCGGCCAAAGACCTACAAGGTCTATAGAGCCAATAAAAAAGCAAAACAAAAAAACAAATATATATATATATATATATATATATATATATATATATATATATATATATTATTGATGTTTGAATTGAAATATAAAAGTAAATATTGCCAACACAAAATATTGTAGGTGAATTTCGGAGAACATAGTAGCTTAGCCGAGGCACAGTTTGTTTCGTTAGAGTCTTGGCGACAATCCGCTTAGAGAGTTATAAAGATAAACTTGGCTTATTTCATGCGAAAAGAGCCGAACCAAATTCAATTTTCGACAGAGGGAGGAATGGAAGTCGTAGCCCTGAACTGGAAGAAATTGACCAATAGAGGATACTGTTAGAGTAGTTCGTTGGAGAATGATGTCGGATTTGGAGGAGTCTAAGGGAGTCCGTTGGCGAAGTTGGTCGAGTAAAGAAAAGTGTCTCATTTTACTCCTTTAGAAAAGTGTGTCTCGTGGCAAAAAAATGCAACGAGATGGCATTAGCAGAGCCAGATACCAGAAGGAGAAACTTGTCGATTCCATTATATTTCTTCCACCAGTCATGATATTCATTCAAAACTTACTCACGTAAATCTGAGGTGGCCATAGGCGGAGACTTCGAGAGGGTGCGGTGGCGAGGGGAGTGACAGCCCTCCCCTCCTCCCCCTTCCAATGAAATTAGAGATCGGGAGATAATATCGTGTTACCCTCTCCAATATTTCATAGTATATAAATATAATCAAAATCAATAACAATTGATCTACATGAATGAATAAAATATGTAAACTAAAATCAATTAAGAAAATATCAAAAGTCGACTAGAGGTTAGGCCTAGAAGTAGGTACACAAGTATTTTACCTCTGTTTCTGTTATTGAAATTTTAGTTTATATTCCAAGGTGTTATACTAGGTTTTTGTGATTCATTAATGCGCACCCTTCCATTTTACATGAAGATATTTCACATTTCCCGCGACAAATTTGAACATCGGATTGTCACCGTCTTTAATCCTTCTAATAAATATAAAAATATGTAATACATTCTACTGCTTTAGTAACTTATTTTCAAATATACCCATACGCAATAAAAAAAAACAACATACATTTATACATTTATTTTTATATATAGTACTATATTCTTCGTTTTACAATAATAACTATATAACTATATTTTTTGGAGACATTATTCGAGGATTATTCGCCGGCCAACCAGAAGGTAAAGTCTGCAGCTATGGTGTTTGAAATCCAAAAAATTAATGAGTGCTTTGTGTTGACTATATCAGCATTCTCAATGCAACGTTGCCAATGTATTTATAATGTTTAAAACTCAAATAGACCTTTTTTTATTTTATTTTAATTTTTTTGAGCTCCATTTCTTCACCCAAACCTGTCATAAGCAATGGTAATTTAGCGGGTCTGCTGTCGGTAAAAGTACATATAGGTAGTGGTTTGATCGTCGTGATGGAGAGGATTGCCCAGTGGCATCCCTTCCTGTCTTGAATTTAGCATCTTTTTAGCACCAATTTGAATTCCTCACTAAGCGAGCACCAAGCGAGGGAATTCCTCATCCAGCTCCTTTTGAGCCTTCTAAGTGTGTTTTCGGGCATGTTAAATGTTAAAAAAGGCAGATTTTTTATCTGTTTCCTGCATTTCTTAATATGCAGCATCGAAGAATCGAAGCAACATGTAAGACATACCATTACTCTCTTTCGCTGTAATACCAAACCAAGGATTATATTGAGGTGTGTCATCTCACCTAGCCACAAACTGTAGACGGTTGTTTTTATAAATATATTTACAAATTTTCGTTCTTGAATATAGATTTCGAATTGCGCAATCTTGTATTGATTCATTTTAACTGTTCAGAACCTGATAACACAATAACGGAGCTTTCACCAAAGAAGTCCGAAAATTAAACCTTCGGATTTTATAAGCCCAGATTTGAAGGATTTATCCTCTTTTTTTCCCTGTTAAAGGGGAAACTGAGTTCTCAAAAGATTTATTCCATTCTTGCGTGGTAAATTTAAAATACATTGTTCCATCTGATCATTTATGATTCTTAATTTTGCACTGAAATCGATCTTTTTTTTTTTCAATTTTACATTTAAATAAATATGTTTTGCAATTATGTATAAAAACTATTCTTGTGACTTTTTTCAAAGTTTGATGCAATTGGATATTATCAGGAATTATTATGTACGCTACTTTCCTACTTTGATTCACAGAATTTTAACAATTTAGTAAGTAAGTATTTTTTTTATGTTTTATTAATCATTCCATAGTGTTAGCATTCCAATGGAACCCATCAGGTCGTTCCTACGTTCAACATAAATGGCTATCCATAGTTGCTGGATTGAATTCTTATAGGTTTCCATCGATAAGTTTAGCGCTCATTTTAGAGTTTTTGTAAACATTATGGTTTAATGTCCCTACTAATTTTTACAATCTTCATTCATGTTTAAAATCAATTTTGAGATATTTTTATTTAGCAAACATATTCTAGACAAATATCTTTTTTTCGATACAAATAGCAGCCGAAATGGCCACAGTGGAGGATAAAATGCCATTAATGCAGCACGTGGTAATTTGGTCAACGAGCTGGGGGTTCTCCACATCGGCTCCTGCAAATTGATAGGCCACTAGATCTACATCATTAATCTTCTTACGCTTAACCCTAATTGCTTCTTTAATTATATTATTTTTTTTTTGTTATTAAACATTACAAAATGTTCTTATATTAGAATGCTGAAAAGAAAATATCAATTATAATTATTTCTATCCGAAGTGGCACAGTAAAAGATAATGGGAAAATTACAAGAAAAACACAACAACATTAGGTGTGAACTAAAATGTTTACAATGATAAAGAAAAAAAATATATATGATAGGTATCCTCTATTTGGTTTGGAAAAATCTCCTAAAAATACAAGTAAAAAATAGAGAAAAATAAATAATGAAAATAAAGATTATTTCTGTTATATACAAGTATTTGACTAAATTTACATCATTATGCAAGAAAAGCAAGGGAATTACAGGATATTATGGAGCGGATAGTAAAAAGTGTTGAAATAAGGCGGATCAATGAAATGGAGGATAAAGATCAGAGGGTCGTGATCTTATAGTAAGAGAGTGGATAGACGGCATAGAATGGGCACTGGTTGTTGAATATTTGGTATAGAAATGAACCAACAAAATATTGTCTGCGGAAGGAAGGGAAAAGCCACCCTAACTCAGCTTAGTGATGGAAGTGTAGGAACGTCTCGGGGTCTCAATGAAAAATCTGGAAAAGATATCTTTGAGTCTCTTTAGTCTGTCACCGAGATCCACGGAGAGACCACCTTACGCAGCCGTAGTCAAAGTGGGGAACGATGATAGAAGAAACTAGGAGTCTACGCGCATGTTGAGGTAAAAAAGATGGCGGAAGCGATGGATTAGTTTGAGGGTAGAAATTGCCCTTCGGGCGATATGAGAAAGATTGGGTTAGGAAGTTACTTTGGTACGTTGTGAGAGGAAAGATTGGAATCAAGAGATGAAACTATTGGAGATGGAAAATGATTTACGTTTGTTGGAAAGGATGGAATGGGAAATAGAATTGAAAGCTTTGGAGAAGTCAAGAAGTATAAAGACAGTTAATTTTTTATTATCTATCGCAGTCTGAATATCAGTGGTAATTTTAATTAAGGAGGATTGTGTGGAGTAGCCGGACAAAAACCGGATTAGAGAGGCTCAAATTGGTTGGAATTTTCAAGCAAACTGGAAACTTGGGATTGCACCAATCTTTCTAGGATTTGAGAGGTTGAACTCGTCTCGTACGTAAACTCAAAATGTAGCATTCTGTATTGAAGGGAGATATGGGAAGGGCCCCGTTGCAATCAGTTATAGTGCATTTATGTAATATAGAATAAAAATTTCGTGTGTTATTAGAGGGCCTTTGGTCAACATAGGAAGAATGTAATTCTGATTGCGCTCCAACACATCTTATTGTTGTTTTCTCAATGGTAGCTACGTCGGATGGAATTTGCCAAGTGAACGTTTTTTATTCGTCCCCTCACGTGGTTAAAATGATGAGGAATCTGATCTTATTTTTATTAATAGTTAAAAAAATTAATGGCATCGGTATGCGTTGCAGACTGAAAAATCTTACCATGCCTAATTTCCCACATTACTCAATAATAGACTATGTGGGGGAGATGTTAATAAACACAGTTTTACAAAGCTAAGTTTACACTTCTAAAATATTGCTCTTGTTGAACTATAGTCATTAATTGCACGCTGAAACAAAATGATTTCCTCCCCAGATTTGTTATTATGGTAAATGAAATATATTCAAATTTTCATTTTTGTTATGCAATCAGCTTCTTCCACGATATTAAATTTTTATTAATCAACTTTAAAATCATTTTAATTATTTCAAGACCATTTTAATTCATCATGAAGAACTCTTGCTTACTTTTATGTCTCATTATTTTTATTTTTGGGTAATGTTTTTATTGGACATTTTGAGAGCGATAAATATAGGTATTGTAATAGTTTATTAATTTTAGTTATATAGCCCCATCCTTCCCATTTGACCTATTTATGCCGGTATTTCCCTTGCAATATTGCATCCCTTATTCCCCCTCCTCTCCATCACCATCAATTGCGCCAATTGATATAGCAACATCGATCCAAAGCCATCACTGTCCAATTCGCCCTGAGTGCCGCTAACGAGAGATCCGTAACTATTCTCGGTTCGCCTACTCGAGTGCAAACGCGAAACATTCTTAAGTTAATCGTATAAATAATGTGTGTGACATTTTCCCTCAACACAGAGCCGGAATACTGGATCATATTCGGAAGTTTTTGGAAATAAATCGCAAGGTAAGAAAAAAAAAAATGATTTTAATATATTATTCTTCACAGTAAAATATCGAAATTATAAGTTTGTTTATGAAAATGTGTATACTTTAAAATATTAGTATAATCATTTCTTAAACAAAGAAAAATTTATAGAAAATTCGCATACTATAATTTGTTCTTTGTCTTTTTACATTTATTTTCATCTGTCAATATGCAGTTGACTGATTAGATAGGAAATAATTACATGACAGGCGTGGAGTAGAGCATCACCTAATAGTTCTTCTTAATTGTATTACGATTACTGTGATTAATTAATGAAGAAAGCATGTGTGATTTGTAGTTACGTTATATACATTTACGTTTGGTACTATTATTTGGCTTTTTATCTATTTTCATTTATTGTGCATATGAGCTACTCTTTTATCACTATTACTGTTGTCCTTAAATGTGACAGATTGTAATACATCTCAATAAAGTATTATCTCATCCAGTTATGATGGGCATAATCATAATCAACGATTATGATTACGATTATAATAAAAAAGATGATTGATTTTGATTATAATCGCTTCATCATGTAATCGTAATTATGTAATTATAATCATTGTAATCAAAATCACTGTAATCGTAATCGTGTAATCATAATCGCGTAATCGTAATAAAAAAAAACCGAAAACAGATGATTTTCCTCTGTTTAGGGATAGACTAAAAGGAAAACGAGTATAATGCATTTTATATTTTCTTTTAGCTTTCGCGAGCACTTTCTATTATAATACCGTATGTTTAACATTTAACATTTTCCTAATTTTTATTTACTTTCCCTCTTTTATCTTGTTAACGAATGCTCGATTTTGCACCGCTCCTACAGTTTTCCGACTGTAAAATGTGGGCGACAATGGAGAATTGGTGTAGAAACTTTCCGAATTTCCATTCGCTTTTGTTCTTTTATCTTCTGAATGGATGCTCGGTTTTTCACCGTTCCTAGAATTTTTTAACTGTTTACTGGAAGGCAATGGAAACAGGATTGGTACTAATTTTTCAAATTTGCATTCGCCTATCCTCTTTTTCTCGTGAATGAACGATCGGTTATTCACCGTTCTAACTGTTTTCCGACTATAAAATGAAATGAAATTGAAAAATATTTTATTATTCAGGGACTGTTGTCCCTTTAGAACAAATTATAAATACAGATTGTATGTCTGTGTCGTTACAATTAGATTATATATTTACAATAAGAGTTGAATAAAACTAAAAATACTGAAGAAGAGAAAGAAAAGAACAAGAAAATTGTACATATATATGAGAAACTAAAAATAACCTAAATAGATTGAGGTAGTCTCTGGGGGTGCTTAGACATTTCTCTTAAGTATATTTCGCAATCAGTCGGATTGAGAAAGGAGTAGCTATTTAAATAGGAGAGGTTTTTTCTTCTAAATCTCCTAAATCTCTACCAGTCTGTTTTCAGGCCTGGTTATTCTACTCAGTCTGCCCTAATCAAAATTTCCCAAGACCTTCACACAGCCATAGATCAGCAGAAACTAACCATCCTTATTCTCCTAGACTTTCTAAAGCTATATAAATGACCTCCCATCCTCTATCCTGCACTGTCAATACCACCTGTATGCCGGCGACATTCAAATTTACCTCTCCTTTAATCCGACAGATTTCTCAGATGTCACTCTAAAACTTCAGGAAGACATTGACAGAATAAGTGCTTGGGAAAACCACAATAGGCTCACTCTGAACGCCGAGAAGACAAAAGCCATCTTGATCGGATCCCTTCACTCCTCAAATCCTCCCCGGTATCTCCCAATCTCCTCCTGAACAATTCGCCTATCTTATTCCACACCATCGTTAAAAACCTAGGTGTTACTTTTGATCAAAACCTATCCTGGAAACCACACATCTCCCAAATTTCCTGTCGCACCATCTCTACCCTAAAACAGTTCAATCGTCTACGATATCTCCTTCCATATAAGCCCCGTCAACTCCTAGTTTCCTCCCTTATTTTCCCCCACTTCGACTATGGCTGTATGACGTCCGGTGGACTCTCGGGGGATTCCGAGACCAAACTTAATCGCCTAATGAATTGTGCACTACGATTTGTTTTCGGAATCTCAAGGGATACGCATATTACCCAGTATTACACTGAGTTGAGGTGGCTTTACCCATCCTATCGCCGTCAGTACTTCCTGGCCACCTTTCAGTACCAAATCATTAGAACTCATCGACCCTCCTATGTTTTTCACAGCTTACAATTCAAATACTCCATCCAATCCCGTCCCACTAGATCTCGTACTTCCGACCTCTGTCCTCCTCCACACCGAACTGCTGCGTTTGACAAATCCTATACAATACAAGCCGCCTCCCTCTGGAATTCCATCCCTGCTGATATTCGACACGCTCAATCAGTTTCCTCTTTGAAACCTCTCCTATTTAAACACCTACTCCTATCTCAATCCGACTGATTGCGAAATATACTTAAGAGAAATATCTAAGCATCCCCAGAGACTACCTCAATTTATTTAGGTTATTTTTAGTTTCTCATGTATATGTACAATTTTCTTGTTCTTTTCTTTCTCTTCTTCAGTATTTTTAGTTTTATTCAACTCTTATTGTAAATATATAATCTAATTGTTACCACACAGACATACAATCTGTATTTATAATTTGTTCTAAAGGGACAACAGTCCCATTTCCCGGTTTGAAAGAAGTGAAATCGGTCGGAAATCATTAAGAGGTGATGGGTTTGAGGTCTTCTTCAAGGGGCGTACTAGGGCAGTTTTCCAGGATGTAGGGAAGGTAGCATTTTGAAGAGAATAATTGTATATATGATAAAGGATAGGAAGAATGGATGGCAATGCGGCTTTAATCAGTCTGACTGGGATGTTATTGGGACCGTAATCATTGGTATGGGACTTCTGAATGGATTTAAGGAGATCATCTGGTGTAATAAGGGAAAAAAGAAGTGATCAGGATTAAAGGGAGAAAACATAGGATAAACTATGTAGATGTAGGCGAAAATGGGGAAATGATGTATACATTTTTTCAAATTTTCATTCACTTTTCCTTTTTTATCCCGTCAACGAATACTTGTTTTTTCACCGTACCAACTTTTTTCCGACCATGTAGATGTAGGCGAAAATGGGGAAATTTTGTAGAAAATTTTTCGAATTTTCATTCGCTTTTCCTCTTTTAACTAGTGAATGGATGCTCGGTTATTCACCGTTCCAACTGTTATCCGACTACGTAGAGCTAAGTAAAAATAGGAAAATGGCGTAGTAAATTTTCTAAATTTGTATACCATTTTCCTTTTTTAACTCGAGAATGGATACTCGGTTTTTTACTGATTCAACAATTTTATAACTGTTTAGAAATAGACCATTGGTGGTACGAATTTGGCGAATTTTCTTTCGCTTTTCCTCTTTTATCTCGTGTATGAATGCTCGATTTTAAACCGTTCAAACAGTTTTCCAACTAAATAGATGTTGACGAAAATGAAGAATTTATGTTGAAAATGTTTCGAATTTATAGCAGCTTTCCTCTCATCTACATAGTCGGAAAACTGTTGAAACGGTGAAAAACTGATCCTTTATTCCAAAGATATAACAGGAAAAGCGAATGAAAATTTATACCTCTCCTGTATTCATTGGCCTGCCTCTACACAGTAATAAAATGGCTGGAACGGTTAAAAACCGACACTCCATTTACGAATTAAATAGAAAAAGTGTATGAAAATTCGGAAAATTTACTATGCCATTTTTCCATTTTCTTCTACCTTTACAAGGCTGAAAAATTCTTGAAACGGTGATAGAAACTGATCCTTTATTTCCGATATAAAATAAGAAAAGTGAAGGAATATTTGGAAAAATGTCTACATCATTTTCCCATTTTTGCCTACCTTTTCATAGCTGGGAAATTATTGGAACTGTACGTAAAATCATTCCAGTGATAGAAAAAGCGAAAGCAAATTCTGAAAATTGTCCACACCATTTGTTCGTTTTCGCCAGCTGTACATAGTTGGAAACTGTTGGAACAGTAAAAAAGTGATCCTTCATTCCCGAGATAAAATAAGAAAAGCGAATGAAAATTCGGAAAAAAATTACGACTCCTGTTTCCATTGGCTTTCCTCTGAGCAGTTATAAAATGATTGAAACGGTAAAAAGCTGATCCTTCATTCCCGAGATAAAATAGGTAAAGAAAAGAAAATTCAGAATTTTTTGTACACTATTCCTCTGTTTTCGTGTACCTCAACATAGTCGGAATACTGTTGGAATGGTGAAAGTCTGATCCTTCATTTAAGAGATAAAAGAGAAAAAGCAAATGGAAATCCGGAAAATTGTTATCACTTGTTTTTCCGTTGGCCTGCCTATATACAGCTAAAAACTGGATGGAACGGAGAAAACCGAGCATTCATTCATGAAATGAAAAAGAAAATCGTATGATAATTCTGAAAACTGCCTGCAATATTTCCATATTTTTATCTATTATTATTAGCATAATATCATATTTTATTGTCATCTGCAATTTTCCATAGTAGCAGACTACTTATGTTAGTTGCAGACTACAAAATGTCACCTTTAATACAAATAGAATAAAAGTTGAAAATTTTTAAATACGACCTTTTAAACTAATAGTAGTGATATACACAAGCAGATCCAGATTTAATTTTGGAAAGGGCTTCAGCCTGAAATTTTTTTTTTAATATACATATAACGATAATTAATTTGAAGAAAAAAAAACTACGAATTATTTCATAATGGTTTATTATTTCTATCATATTCATGCACCAATCCGCATAATCTCTAAAAATATGCCTGTCACATCGATTTGACTACAGACAGATAGACACCGAACCAAATTTGATCCTTGATGTCTTAAACGTAAAACGCTTGTGGAAATTTTCGATTCCGAGCACAAAATTTGTTTTAACCTCTCACACGAACACAATGCTTTCCTACGTTCGGTAGTGAGGAAGCAAAATTAAAAAAAATATTAATACAAGAATTTATATTCTTTTTTAAAATAAAAAATAGAACCTGTGACACAGCTCTGCTACTCAAGCATACTTCTACTTAATCCTCTTATATTAAAGTTAAAGGGAAAAATTATACAGATTAGTCCAGATAATTAACGCTCCACTTGATAGGCGTCCGAATAATCAACGTTCAACTGTCATTTAATAGCAACTTGAAAGGAGGAACAGGATTCGATAAGCATCTACAGCAGGTTTTTCTGAGAAGGAGAGCGTGGGGTATTGTAGGAGGTTCCTAACCCAATAGGATACACCACAATTACCTCGGATAATCAGTCTCTAAATCAACTTATCGATCTCACCCTTTCAACCACCTTTCTTCTTGTCCTTTCCCACAAAAACCCGAGTATTCTGAGGAACATCAAGCCGATACTTGTAACTGAGCCAAAATAAACCCAATACTTTCAATACCGCATGCGTACAAAAACGGATACATTGAATTTTAAATATGATTCGGTCCTAAAAGATATCAGAAACTCAATTAAATAATAACGCAGAACTGACTAAAATATTCATTAAATGACGTGAAATAGCATCACGATTAAAATGCATTAGAGTGATGGATCGGCTGTTTTATAGGATTCAAAATATTGAAATTCTTCCAGAGCGTAATGAATTGGTTCAAATAATACATAAAACGAATTTCAATTATTTGAAATAAGTGAGCTGAAAAATAAAGTTAATAAAAAATTTAATCATCTGATCCAATCACTATCGTCAAAAACCGCTTTTCTTGGTTAGTTTTTAATAGACTTTTTTATAGGACAGAATTATCGATTGAAACTGGAACTGGATACGCATACATACTACATAAACCTTTATGGACACATTCATCGCAGATAACCCACCTACGAAAAACTTCAATCATTCCAATCAAAATTATTATAATTGTGGATTGATGGTTGACTGTAGTAAATAATTGAAGAAAACAATGGTTGGGATGAAAAGTCGAAGAAAAAAAAAAAAAAAGGAAAAATAAGTAAGTATATTTATTTTATATTTTCGCCTCTAATAAATAAATAAACTTTTGTTTACTTCTTGTTTTTCTACTGATCGCCCCATCCATTCTTTTCTTCAAACTTATTATAATAATCATAACAAAAGCATCGTGGTAACAAAACTAACAAAAATCTGACATACCTACTGACCTCCATCTGTCAATATTTTGACCAATCCATAATGAACCTTTAACAACGATTTTATACAACTTTAAAAGGACATAAATGCTAACAGTTTAATAAGAAACATAATTACTGATGACACACTCGTGATCACTAGCGGATCCAGGATTTAATTTTGGGGTGGGGCTTCAGCCCGAAACCTTTTTTTTTTCATAAAAATAACGATAATTACTTTGGAAAAATAGAAAGAAACTAACTACCTATATGAAATGGTGTTTAAGTTATTCCTTAAGTACTTTTAAATGTAATTACACGAACAATAATACTTTAAGAGGTATTTTTTAATTTTTTTTCCCATAAAACATGGTTATATTTTTCCATTTTGAGGGGGGGGGGGGCTTAAACCCGAAAGCCCCCTCCCCCCGTAGACCCGCCCGTGCTCCTGATTAAGAGGAGGATATCAAAACCCATGCTGGATGCAGAGATGGGCAAAATCGTAATCAACGATTACATGATTACAACTGAAAATAAAACTTAATGACCACGTCAATTTTATACTTGATACAATAGCACTATAAATATAGGAAAAGTATGAAACGATTACCTGATTACGATCGTGTAATCGCGTAATCAAAATCACTGTATTCGTGATCGCGTAATCAAATTCACTGTAATCGTAATCACGTAATGATAATCGCATAATCGTAATAAAAAAAATGAAATACTCACGACTTTCCTCTGTTTAGAGATAGGCTCAAAGGAAAACAAGTGTAAAACATTTTCTATTTTCTTTTAGCTGATGGAAACACTTTCTATGATAATAACGTCGGTTTAACATTTATCATTTTTTCCGAATTTTCATTCGCTTTTCCTCTTTTATCTCGCGAATGAAGGGTCAGTTTTTTACGGTTCCAACAGTTTTCCGACTATGTAGAAGGCTTCTCACAGAGATTTTATTCTCATACGAAAATTTGTATAGCTTGTAATAACAATGAAAACGGTGAGGAAGCTATACTGATCTTACTTGGCAGACGTTTTTTTTATTCATGATTCAATTGTTTTTATTAAAATATACATATACATATATATATATATATATATATATATATATATATATATACACACATCTAGTAAATGTGTACTCAGGGGAGTTGGCTATTGGCCGTGCTAGAATATAGATCGAGTCAGTGACAATCTGTGATTAAAGTGGTCGGAAGTTACGTTAAAATTTGTTTTAGTGGTACATTTATCATAGAATTTTATAATATTGTTTAAAAGTAGGATAAAATCAGCGAATATCAAATAATTAAATCAGCGGAGTGGAGTGAATTTGAGACAGGAAAACTACTCGCACAAGCAGGTTAAATACACCACCAGCGAGTTGACCTCTTACTAATTTCCACACTTTAAGTAATAAAAATTTCTTTAAAGGATGAAGTAATGATAAAAGTTTTATAAAATAATTATAAACATTCAACAAAATGCCAATAGAAACCGAGGAAGTCTCCCTTCAGTCAATAATGATGGAAATTCTTAATAACAGTAACGAAACTAAAGTAATGATAGAAGCAGTGGAAAAAATGAATACCCTTTTTGAAAATGTTTTTATCAGAACTAAAAAGTGTTAAGAATAAAACTTTGGTAAGTCTTGGGGAAGGAAGATTATCACCGAACTCATCACCAGCTCAAGCTAGCAAACGGAAAAAACTAAATGACAAATTAGAGCAGTTTCGATTTCGTGAAAGAAGGCCTTCAAATCAAAATTAATGAACCAATAAAAGATTTTTTAGGTCAGGGAAAACAAAAGAATTATGACATATTTTCTCTACTAGGAAATTTTAATAAAAACTTGTTGCAGTATAGAGAACATAACAGAAAATGCACCTTATTTGGACAGCTCAAATTTTATAGAACTACTGAACCTACTAACAGTAAAAACGGATGATCGAAAATCGATGTAGAATGTTAATATAAAATTAAAATAAAAGAGAGATCATACAAAGCGGAAATACTTAGAATAACGAACAATTAAATTGAATTAATCAATAAAAATTTAAAGTAGATAAAAATAGAAATAATAGAATGTAATATATAAGTTATTTTTCACTTATAAGATTTAAAATGTGTCTATATGTTAAAGTAATACAGTTTTTTTTTTATCTACTTTATGATTAACATGATTCTGTTCCATGTGAATGTGAATGGATTCGGAAATGAGTATTTTTTCATGGTTAGGGACCATGGCAAGAATAGAGGTTATTTTAAAGATCAAATGAATGGTATAGGGTTAAGGTATGTTCTGATAGTCTGGAGGCGAAACGGTTCCGGGAAGTTATGGATGTTTTATTTATGCAGTATTTCACATTATTTTTAGTATTTCAGCTTTGTATGATCTCTCTTTTATTTTAATTTTATATTTACATTCTACATCAATGTACGATCATCCGTTTTTACTTTGTATTCATTTTACTTTTTAACCATGTATCAATATTATCTAATATTTAAATGTAATTTTCTTACATATTTATAAATAAATATAATTATAATTATCCATATTTGTTTTCTCTCTATACTTCTAAATTACTTCTGCAATGTACATTCCCTTATTTTTATATTTATATTTTACTTCTATGTACGTTTTACTTCTTTCATTTTTGTTTTTATTCACATTATACTCCTATCTATAATTTCTTAATTCTATTTTATATGTATACATTTACATTTTATTATTTCATAGATATTGTATTTTCCCTTGAATCCATCCATATCTTCAAATTTTAGATACTATAATTTTCCATTTTTTTTTTTTTTTACTTTTACTACTTACCCTCTCACCAACCAGGTCAACAAATTTCCCCAATACCCTTACCCTGGTTTTCCAGTGCTAAGTGAAACTCCCTACTGAACAGACCTGTAAGTCTATATTATTTATTTATTTTTTTATTTTCCTTTTCTTTCTTCACATCCCTTTTTGTTCATTATTTCATATCATTTTTCCTTTTCTTCTAATCTCTCCTTAAGATTTGTAGTAGTATATTCATAATTGCATATATTATATTATACTATGACAATTGTTACCATCTATTTATTTCAGTTTAGGGTCTTCTTGCTTAGCTTAGTCTGTTTATATAGCTTTTTGTTGTTAATATTTCAAAGTACTTACTGTTTATTATTTTAATAAGTTTATTCACATTGGTTATAATTTTTTATCTAAACATGATGTAACTTCCACGATTCTCTATATCTTTTTGTATCTTGTCCGTTCTAGCCCTGAAGAAAACCTGAAAAGTCGGGTCGAAACGTTGCCTTTTAATAAAATAGTTTTGCCATTATTTAGTATATTTATGACCGCCCCCCCGGACCATCTCCTTCCTTAAGAATGCAAACGGTCAACTGTTAAATATTCGGTAAGCAATATAAATAATAGTATTTAATTGACAGTAGAATCAAATTGGTAACCTATTTAATTCTTATAAATATTCGGAAGATTGATGGCTAAGTCGATGGAGAAAACATTGATTTTTAAATGAAGTCAATAAACATTTTATTACTCATTATAAAGGTTTTTTCCCTCAAAATCAGCTGTCTTATCAGATGGAATATACAGCTTTGCGAGATGAGATCTCGTGTTGAAAAAATGAATAGAGGAAGAAGGAGTGAACAAACCAAGAAGGCATGAAGGTTTTCTGGTCGTAAAGATTCGGAAAAGGAATACGCCTAGGGAATATTGCCGTCGAGAAACTGGATATAGCCACTTCAACTGGAATACCGACTGGAGACATGAGAGCGCTTAGGGACTCAGCAGGTGAATCCAATGAAACAATTCATTGGCCTTTTAAGTAATATCATCCTTCATTATTAGCATTACACTAGAATATACTCTATTTTTTTCTCTAAAGAAAGAAGTACCTACCAACGAATGGTGAAAACCCGTTAAACTTTAGAATATTCGTTGTAATTTGATAAAATTTTCTATTAAAATTATCGATTCTCTCACAACTTAGAAATGGCTCTATGTGATAAATTGCCTGATGCCCGATCAAGTATTGAAGTATCAACTAATGTCAACAAATAGAAAAATAAAACATTCATGGCCATGTTAAAACGTGATACAGTAACCATATAGTACCTTATATTCCCTAACCCTGAGGATCTGTGATTGATTTTATTAAAATTAAGTATATTAAGTACTAAAGTATATTTACTAAATTTTTTCTTCCTGGGCAAAAACAAACTTGGCACACCACTATCTCTATGTTTATAAATTATGAAGAAGGTTTTTTATATCAAATAAGGATTTATTTTTATCTTTTTGAAGGAATATATATAAATGGATGGAGGCTTGGCAAATCTATTTAATCTCTGATATATTACTCAACTAAAGAATTAATTTGTGAAAACAAATTAACTTTAAAAAAAAAACGAACACCTCATCAGACTGCGATATCTTTACATTTGACATTAATCCAATATACCAGCCAAACCTCTTTTGCTAAAAGATTGGACGCGGTAAGTAAAGTTCTGGTCGCTAGCCAAGGTTTGGATGTTTTCCGATCAGTTGATAAAACTGTCAACATTTGCCCTAGCGTCCTATACAGTCCGTACTCGGGGCACTAAACGAAAACAAGTTTATTGGAATCGGAAATACTGCCAAGCCTCCGTCGATTTATATATATTCTTTCAAAAAGATAAAAATAAATCCTTATTTGATATAGGAACATTTTTCATAATTTATAAACATAAAGATAGTGGTGTGCCAAGTTTGTTTTTGCCCAGGAAGCAAATTTTTAGTTAATATACATTAACCACAAGTGGATCTATAGAGGAGGGATTATAAATTGTCCATATCCACCTGACCTGATGAGAACAATCCACGTCTGCTAGCATATATCCGCTGGATTACAAAATAGTAACTTTTCTAGGTGAAGATAAATAGAGTCTCTACATAGGTAAAAAACTTATATACAGAGAGAGCCTATACATATAGAAAGTTACAAACCCGTTAAATTTAAAGTATTTGCTCTTCTAAGACATGAAATAATAGTCAGTTACTCCGTAGCCGTGGATTTCAAGTTGAAAATTTGAATTTACTTTTTGAAAAAGTTCACTTTTTCGGTTTTCCGCTTATATCGGTGAAACTATGCGTTCCAGTTATAATAGTGTTCTATGTAAAATTAAAGCTCACAAAGTTTGAAACATAATTGTTATATTCATTTTTTTCACTATCTTCTATAATTTCCGACATATGAATTCACCAACTTCGAAAAAAATTGTTTTAGCCTCGCATTTTTATTGTTACTTTACTCATTTACTCATTATCTTCTCATTTTACGAAAAAATCATACGAAAGGAAGTTTTTCAACATTGAAGTTTAACTTTAAGAATGTATATTACTTTACGATCTTATCTTCAACCATTCAAAAACCTTTTTTAAAATGATCTTATTGAGAAAAAAATACAATTTGCCTCAATTAAGGGCATTGTGTGTTTAGGATGTAAGAACCAATAAAAGAAAAACAAAAACAAAATTATAACAAGAGAAAATAAAATAAAAAAAAAAGCTTGCAATAGCAGAATAAATCAAACATTAAATAAAAAAAAAATAAAAACACTTTATAACTTTATGTTTAAACTCCGATACAATGCAGATTAATTTTCGTTATTACAGACCTCTTAATCTTTATGTAATCCAAAATACATATATTACATACGACGGCTTATATAATGATTAATAGTTGGGTAATAACGAAAATTACAAAAAGTAAGGTTTTCTACATACTTTCTACTACATCATGCCTTCTCATTTTATAGAAAATGAGTGACGAATAAGTATGTAATGATTTTTTCGTTTGGTCATTTTGTTTTAAATAAAAAAATATTTAAGTTATGAAACCCTTTCCTATTCTCAAGTGGACTGGCCTAAACTTAAAGCTAATCACCGTCTTTCTTCCTATATCGTATGAAAATACTACTCCAACACTAACTAGATAAACGCTCTAAGCTTTCAAATAATTACAAAACACTCATATAGATTACTACAATAAGACCTATTTGGACTTACAGAAATGTGCATTGGGGTTCCACTGAACCATAGAATTACTCTCACATCCTATCTTTACAAAGGGAGCGGGGTAGCTCAGTGGATGAGCACTGACTTCCAGAGCTCAAGGTCCTGGGTTCGAATCCGTCTAATGACTAGTAATTTTTCATTAGCCGTGGATCGACCCTGGGATCGGGACACCCTCCTGGGGCACACCCAGCCTCTATAAAGTGGGTACCCTTAATTAATAAAAATAATGAAGGGGGAAAACCTGGCGGTTAAGTGTGATGTCGGCCCCATTACCTCCCTGCACAACCGTTGGCCATGAAATAGTACTTCCCCATATAGTAATGCACCCAAGACCCTTCAGGGTTTGTAGGGGTACAATAAAAAATCCTTCGTAAAATGCTTAATGCTCCTTACTTTGTTACGAATAAAATAATCCATAGCGACCTGAATGTTCCATATCTTTCTGATTTAGCCCAATCTAGATACCTATTCTTCCATAATAAACTTCAGAACCATCCTAATCCTCTCGTTTCTAATCTTGCTTTCTCCTCGATCTCCTATTGTCCCCAAGGCGTCTGAAAAGAAGTTGGCCTCGTGGTCTCCTAATTTAGCTACTTTAGAATGCAACCAGTGGGTAGATTCTCTTCATGCCATGCCATGCCATGTATTTTTCTGTATCACATTTACTGAAAATATATTAATTTGTATTCAGTTGTAAATTTCATAAATAATAATAAAAATAAAACGTGAAAATACAGTTAAAGAGTAATATCATAATTTATAAAAGAATTACAAGAACATAAGAGAAGGAACACGAAGGAATAGCCTGTTTGGGGGGCGTGAAAGTAGAGAGTAATTCCAGCCATTGCCGCCTTGAGTGCTGGGCTATTACCTTACTCGATTCCTCTGAGGACACCGCTCTTCCTGAGTGCATCAGTACCAGCCTAAAACTGTGTTATTAGACTTGGGATTCGCTCCCAGCTATGGGATACCTAGCACGTATTTCATGAGGCGAGAGGCGCTCCCTTCATCTTCGTAGTTCCGTTGACCTAAGAGAAGATTCTGTGCTTAATTTTGAACAATCATACGGAATAGGTAATCTAAAACAATAAACTATTTGAGTCTAGAATAAATCGTCAGTTTATTAAAAAGTATCACTATTATAATGGAGCTGAATTCTTGAAAACGTTTTAGTGAATATAAAAATGAACTTATTTATTGATAAAAAAAAACAACATTATAAGCGATTACAATGACACAAACCCTTTCACAAAACAAACTTGTTTACAATAAGCGGGAAACTTTACGATTTTCCTGCAGGAAAATTAATCGATATCATTGTTATTTATGAAATATCACTTAATGACTTTTCGCAACAAACAGAGATTATAAATATATATCGATAGCCACGCTTCAAAAGGCTCATTTCTTTGGAAAATGGAGTTTTGAGCTTTCCTTACCAATCTTGTCCTGGCGCATACATATTTTGATTTCACAAAATGAAATCTATGATGTTTCAATTCTTCCTTATGGCCTTTTGTAAAAATCTGTAATTTAAAAACCTGCAACATGGTGTAAACAACTGTAAGTTACAAGTGAAGGTTATTGAGATTTTGTCGTTACCGAAAAAACTTAATGAAAGCTGCTCATGTAAATATAGAATGTATCAAGCTTTTTACACATATACTGCAGTATCAATAAGCTTTATTTATAGACTAAAATAAATTTTTCTTATACACTTTGTACCTTTTTTTAAATTTCTAATAAGTGGCGAGCACTTCCAGCCAGGCGGCACTTGAAAGAAGAGAGTGGTAAGTGGGAATATAATATTGAACAGCCTTCAAAACAATCGAAACCTCCAGACAATTGCAAAATCAGCACAACTGAAATAAGCTACAATGCCACCGAATTACAGATAGGGAGAGACGTAGAGTTGATTTCATTAATTGGAAAATTAAACACGAGACGAAAAACGACTAGTTTTCTCTTTACAACCAATGAATATTCGAAATCGCAAGAAGTTCAGGAACGAAGTGTCTCAAAGAAACGAAGTCCTCCGAAATGTCAAAATAACGAGATTATACAGGCCAAACGGCCTAATATTTTTGGTTTTGATTTTGTGATCATTTTAACTTAAGATTCAAGTAGAAAGAAAATGGGTATTCATGAGATTTTAGTACCTCGTTGATAGATTAATTCTGCCGATTTTAAGATTGAATACGCTCCAATTCCGAAAATTGTTGCAGATAAAATATCTATAGGTTACGAAGAGATGAAGCTAATCACAAGATTTTAGGAGAATGTTAATAACTTGAAAAAAAGATAGTCAATACCACTGACAAAATTTGACATTGGTAAACCGCGGCCGATTGAATGAACAAGAACTATGATTTAACAAGTCTATTTAAAGCCAAATCATCTTCGTTTTTAAGACAAAAATTTTCACTTGAAGCCATAATTTTTTACATTTCTATTGCAATTGAATTTTCACAGAAGTTTCTCAAAAGTATCCAGATTATAAAAATAACTAATTCATGATGGAGGCCAATGGTGCAATATTTGTTTGTAAGATTTGACAATCAATTTTTTCACGCTATTTTAGAACAAGTATTGATAATATTATATTTTATATTCGAATAAACATGTTTCCCTGATGTACGTCGTATGACTGCTCTATATAATTTGCCTCGCACGACGATGTCAAATATGTTCATACCGCACGAGGATGATCCGCCATTCACTGGAATCAATAAAGGCTTCGCCGGTCCCATGAAACTTCAGCCTATGATGAATCATCATTATGTTTGTGATTAATGATATTCCTCTCCTACGTCCTTCCATACATCATTGTTCCCTCATTGTCTTACTTAATCGTATACCCTAAGCACACTTTCTTCGTTAGTGTACTCAGCAGTAATGTTCTTGGAAAATGCTCTCACCAAGCCTGAAATATAATGTTGCACATTCAATAATTGACTATTTTAACAATCATTGAGAAAACTGTAGACGATAATAAAATTAACAACATATAATATTATAAAAAATATAAAAATTTTTAAATGACGCTCGGCCGCAATTTACTCTAGTCGTTATTCAGGGCAATAAAGGGAAATATACAATAAAGTTTAGGTATTTAGAAGTATATAAAATGAAATTATATTAATAGTAGAGAAAAAAAGAAGTAAGAACTAACATCTGAGTATAGGTAATTATTTTTAAAAATTTTATTTAATGGAACTCACAACAAATTAAAAAGAAACTTTAAATGGTAAAAGGAAACAAAAATAATAACATGAACAAATCTTTGTCGAGTTGGATTATAAGCAGAGGAGGAAGAAGCAAGGTTAGAAAAAAGTGAGTTCGAATTGGTCTGGAGTTTATTATGATGTATCTGGTTTTTAGTTTTTCTAGAATTGGAAATTTATATTCAACACTTACGATCACGATCTTATTCATTGTATCAAGTGTAAACAACAAAAGTTTCAGAATAATGAAAATATAATAATGTAATTTTACAAAAAAAGACGACGTCTTCCTGTATATTTCATTTATTTTTCAGTTTTGCGTAACCGGTTTCGGTCTTTTATCACACCTTAATCAGGCTAAGTAAAATAATAAACACGAGAGTTTTTATATGAGAAATAAAATTATTTCAATATTTTTATTTTGTTTGTTAATCTCGATATATCTAAATAAAACCATTATAAAAGTTATAGTAAAAGGAAAAAAATAAGAAAAAAAAAGAGTATATTTAATAAAAGATGAAAACATTGTAACCCAAGAAGGTCTGTATTATGGTTTAATTGGTCGCCTGAAGGGCTGTAATCATTTCTAGTTACGGAGTTTGTAATAAAGAGAGAAAATTAAACTTCCCAGCTGCCGCCCGTTTTGTAATTTAGCTTTATGAACTGTTTAACTGTCACTCTTCTTCTCATTGTTTCAATTTTGTATTCCCTTTGGGTTGGATCTTTACCGCTTTATCCTTCATCATCGCTCGGGGAACCGAACTCAGCAAAATGAACCGCGAAATACCGGCATTATTCGCCCATCTATCAGGAGTGGTAAGTTGATTGGCCAATCTGCCTGTTAACAATTTCCGTCCGCTCCGATTTTAAAATAACCTAAAAGAGAGTTTTTCTTTTTTTTTTATGTACCAAACATAAAAAATGAACATCAAACTAAATTTGTGATCAAAAAATTTTTATAACTTAGTAACAAACTAATCAAGAGACAGAACATGAATGTTATCATTAGAAAAATTCCAAACCACACTCCCTTATGTCTTATAAATATGCCTACATACTCTTATATAACTGTATGGTTTTGGATATCATGGATTGATGCACGGGCGGATCTACGGGGGGGGGGGGAAGACTTTCGGGCTGAAGCCCTCCCCCAAATGGTAAAATATAACCACGTTTTATCGAAAAAAAAAATTTAAAAAGTATCTCTTAAAGTATTATTATTCGTGTAATTACATTTAAAAGGGCTTTAGGAATAACTTAAACACCATTTCATACAGGTAGTTAGTTTCTTTCTTTTTTTCCAAAGTAATTATCGTTATTTTTATGAAAAAAAAAACCTTTCGGGCTGAAGCCCCCCCCAAAAATAAATCCTGGATCCGCTAGTGGAGTGATGTTCTATTAGCTGTACTTCTGTCCTAATGATGGCTGAATTGGCGAAACGTTGAGGGATTTTACTTTGCCTACATTTTGGAGATATAAGGCTGTTTGGTTTTGATTTTTTTCAATAATAACCTTAGTAAAAATGTTTTAGAATGAGGACTTTTTTTACAGCTTTACAGCGTCCCATCACAACCAGGATATAAATCAGAACAGCAGGTCTCTTGTACAACGTACGTAATCGTCGTGGTGTGCTGTAAACGTTTCTAATCTACATTCGAGAATTCATGTTGAACGTGATAAGAAAGTTATTGTAGTTTATTTTGCAGTGTCTGAAATAGTTATGATGCTTAAGTCTTTATTGTATTATATAAAAAAGAGTTATAATTGACTGAAAAAATGTCAATCTGAGGCTTAATGTTTTATTTATTTATATACATGTTTTTTTGTACATATGTACAACCTGGGT